>QEOQ01000088.1:75122-88369 GCA_010279815.1 Brachionus plicatilis | reverse complement strand
TGATTAGTAAGATATTTTTTAAATTCTTAAGGTATTGAACTGAGCAATTGTTGCTTGACAATAAAGAATCGATGATAAGATTGTTTTCAAAAAATATTTTAAACAAAGTTAACATTTTTGCATCTAAACAACGACTAAACAACTTGGAATAAAGTGAAAATAATTATTTTAATTAAGATATGGCTGAGCCAAAAAAGAAATTTACAAATTATTATAGTTCTGGAATGGAAAAATCAAAAATTATTTTACAACAAATATTGATGAAGCTTTAAATATAAAGAAATTCTTAAGAACGAACTAAAATTCACTTTGGCTCTTTCATTTTAATAATTAAATTCAAGCACATTATTACAGGCTAAAGAATTTTCGATTTTTTTTTTCGAATAATATATTTAATTTTATTCATTATGTTTAAAATAAATATAAAAGCATTAAAAATGCATATTTTATTAAAAAATTTAAACAAATTTGAAAAGGCATCATAAAAAAAAACAAAAATCATGTCTTAAAAAAGAGCTTTGTGAATTTTTTATTAATTTTGACATTACATTTTCTTATCGAACAAGGCTGCTAATATTAAGATTATTTTATCTCAATAATCGAATCTCTGCTAATTAGGTTATTACAATTAAATTAGAGGTTGAAAATTGACTTTTGACTTTGGAAAACAATAAATGTCTTCCATGTAATTATATTTGGAATTTTTTAAAATTTGTCAAAATTATATTTTTTATTTTTATGAACCAAAAGTTGTATCATTTAAAAGGCACATTGATTCAGTTGAAAGGCAGAAAATGATTATTTCTCTTTTTTATTATTTTATTTAAATAAATTGAAATATAAAGAATAAAATTAAAATTAGAATAATACTATGCGATGAAGTACCTAAGTCGTAAATCTAAATTTATATTGACTTATATTTTTTTCTTATTATTACTCTTTTGATTTAATTTTCTATTTTATTTTATCCATCGCCACAATTTGCGTTATTTGAATCAATAAATAAATAATTCAGGAATTTTAAGAAATTTTTTAGAAAAAATTATAATTTTAAAATAATCTAATTATGCAATTTTTTATTATTTTTAATTAGAATTGTAAGAAGGCGAAAATATTTGTTTCTTTATATTTATTTAGATTGTTTTTTTTTTTAATTTCTGTAGAAAATTAATTTTTTTCAAAAAAAAGTATAAATTTGAAAATAACCGTAAAATTAGGAAAAATTGACGATAAAAAATATCAAAAATACTGTCAAAACAATAGATTAAAAAATAAGTGAAGTAAAAGAAGAAATATTTTATGAAGATAAAAATCAAAAATGGTCAAAATTCAAAATTAAGAATACAAAAATGGTCAATGGCCAAGGAGTCTAATCAATTGTCTGACCACCTGATCTTATTACTTAACTGAGTTATTTTTTGAAGTTATTATTTATAATAAATTAAAAATGGGTGATTAAATTAAAAAATTTGCTTGAATTAAAAATTAGCTCATGAAAACATCTCATGTTGTTAAATTAATTAATTCAAGAATAAATTGGAGTTAATTTCATTTTTGATTATTATTTTTTTAAATTTGCAAAAATAATCTTGACTTTGGCAAGCAATTTCAATTGACCAAATTATTATTTTAGTCAAAATTTTTCTTTTTTCATAAAATAAAAATCAAATCAGACGACGAAAAAATATTAATTTTCAAATTTTATTTTGTTGTCTTATAAGCGGATCAGAAAAAACATAAATGATAATTTATCTTTGAGCAAAAATTTTAAATAAATTCAATCGATAATAAAGTAGGACAGCTAGCAATTTACGTCAAGTATTTTACCTGATAGAAGACTTTATCGATTTTGTATTTAAATCAGAATTGTATAAAAGCCAAGGAAAAAAGTCTAACTCAAGTCAAAGTCATGAATTGGACTTTTATTTTTTATAAATTAATTTGTTTACTGTACCGAGCTTAAGCTCCTTCAGAATAAAATTAAAAAAATTAAAATAAAGTCAAATTGGATAACATAAACAGAAATTAAAAAGAGATATTGAAATATAATGTAGCTCGAGAGTGAAGTTGGGAGAAATTTTATCAAGAGCAGAGCAAACAATTTCACCGATTTTTTTTGAGTATGAGTGAGTTTGAGTAATAAGCACTCAAATCTCACTCATACGTGATCACACATTTATTTTGCGAGACAAAATTATAAATAAATTTTAAATTTTTCTTTTTTTTTTAAATGTGAAAATAGATAAAATAAAATTTTAAACATTTTGAAATATTTTTAAGTTCAAATTAAATTTAAATGGGCAAAATCTAGCACAAACCGTTGGTCCAGAACTTGATTTATTTTTAGTTTTAAATTTTTTAATAAAATCTTATTTTATTTGTAATTTTTCTCATTTATCAATATTTTATGCACAATAATTTCATGATGTTTTAGCTGATTTAATAATTAAAAACTTGATAAAAATATTATAAATTTTGTTTAATTTTTTGATTATTTATTCAAAAAAAAATCAAAATAAATTTATTTTGATTTTATGCTAAATGAACAATTAGATCTCTTGAATAATCTAAATAATGTGTAAAAATTCTTCTGATTCTGATAAATAAAAAAACAGGGATGTTCACGAATATGTGTTAAGGGTGATTAGTGTCTGGTATTAAATAATAACGTGAGTTTTAGATGTTTTTTTTTAAATATCTATCTTTACTAATCATGAATTAAAACACGTCTTGTGTTTAATTCAAAAAAAGAAGTAAAACTATTTAGTGAATCAATACTGTCAATAGAACTATAATCTAAATAACTGAATTTGTGGCTCAACCTCAAACTTATACAGAAAAATTAAAAAGACAGTTTTTAACTTCATATCACTCTATTTTCTCTATTTAATGAGGGAATAAAGCTCGTTTCAATCCAGTTTTTTACCTAAAAATTTTTTTTTCAAAATTATCTTTTTTGAATATTTTTCAAAAATCAACAAAATGTAAAAAGAGTTGAAGCGAACTAATTTAACCAACTTAAGTCCCCCTAATTTTTTAAAACTTATTAAAAAATAACATATATTATTTTAAATTTCAAAATTAATAAAGCTTTTGTTGCAACACAAAAGTATTTTTTTAAAAATTTTAAGACTTAAAATAAATCAAGTTCTCAACCCACTGTTTGTGCTAGCTTTTGCCTATTTAAATTAAAATTCGAACTTAAAAATATTTCAAAACGTTCTAAAATTTTTATTTATTTATTTTGACATTCAAAAAAAAAAATTAAAAAATTTTTTTAAATTTTGTCACGCATATAAAATGCGTTTTGAGTGTGAGTGAGAGTGTATCACGCAAAAAAAATGCCTGATCAAGGGTGACTGAGAGTTGAGTGCTTATCATTCAAACTCGCACTCAAATGAGCCTTATTTGAGTGAAAATATGTGGAGCAGGGCAATTTATTTAAAATTTTATAAAATTCGATTTACTATGATAACTTAACGAAATTTTAGAATATTTTAAATTTTTATTATTGCTAGAAAAATTTTTTAATATCAAAATTCATTTTGAAAAAATTATTAAAATTTTATTTGAACAAAATTTCTTACAAATCCACTATCCAATGAAGCTGACTTTTTAATTTTTCTATAAAAATATTTATTTTTATTTATTTATTTATTTGTTTTATCTGCGCCGATCTAAAGCTCCTTAAGATTAAAAAAATAATAAAATAAAAATGTAAAGAAAAAATTAGATAAAAAAATTAAAAAAAGACACATTGTTAGTAATGACAGGTGCAGAATGTTTAAGTATTGATCAGTTCAGGAAAGAAAGAAGAAGTAGCAAGATAGCAGCTACACAATGGAGTCAGGTATTAAACATATCTTATTTTATTTTTTTGTTTTCTGTTCGAGCATACGCTCCTTCAGATTAAAAAAAAAAAAATAAAATAAAATAAAATAAAATAAGATAAAAAAAAATAAAAAAAAATAATTAAAACAGTTTAAAAAACTTTTAAATTTAAAGTAAGTTATTTTCATTTATGAATGAAAAGATGAGATACAAAAATCGTGATTCATACCAGCTTTATATTCATCAACCAGTTTGACAACCGATGGAGCAGAATGACGGAGTCCTCCCGCTACATTTCTTTCGCCCAGTTCAAAAAGTCGATTCGAGACAGTTTGGAATTTAAGTTTATTAAGTGCCTCATGATGCATAATATTAGAAGAAGTATCATATTTTAGTTTAAGAATAAAACGAACTGCTGAGTTTTGTAACACTTGAATTTTTTTAATGATTGTCTCTGAAAGTGAATTCAGGCACGGAAAAGAGTAATCAATTATGGATCCGATTAAAGATTTATATAGGTTTCCTAGAGTAATAATTAAGACCCCATTTTTTGTTTGACAATATTTTTATTAAGTTTAACCATGAACTACAACGCTGTTTTATTTCATCAACCATTGGGTGTAAAGGTTAATTTTGAATTAATTTTTATGTCTAAGAACTTGATTTTCTTTTGACTCTCAATTTTATTTTTATATATTTTAAAGTCAATATTTTCCTTATTATATTCAGTGAAGACAATGAAGCAAGACTCTTCAACAGATATTTTCTTCTTCCACTTGAAGAGCCATTTTTCCTTATTTCTTAAAAATGTAGAATGTGACCAAGTCGTCAGCAAAATAAAAAGAGTATTCACTATTTTTTTTATCTCTTTCAGGTATGTCATTGATAAATATACTAAAAAGTAATGGACTAATTACTGAGCCTTGAGGAACACCTGCTTTAATATGGTTATCATCACTTATATGACCATTTGCATTTACTTTAAATGATCTTGAGTCTAAGAATGAATTAATCCAATGTATTAGGTAAGGGCGAAGGTTCTTTTTTTTCTATTTTTAATATTTTAAATTTTAACAAAAATTGTTAATTATTTCTAGAAAAAGTTTTTTATATCAAAATTCATCTTGAAAAAGACATTAAAGTTTTATTTTAACAAAATTGTTCCCAAATTCACTCTTCAATGTAGCGGACTTTTAAATTTTTTTATAAACATAAGTCATTACTTTGATTAAGAGCTTTTTAAAAGTTCCAAAAAAAGTCCAAGTCGGGAATTTTATTTTTAATTTGCTAGATCAGGCTTCATTTCAAAAAATTTATAAACTCTTGGGTTGTCTAATGCAATAGATTTGCCATATATCAGAATTTTCTTGCAATTTTAGCATAAATGTCTTCACAATTCTTCTTCAGTATTCAAAATTTTAAAGTCTCGACTTGGACTTTTGAATGAAAATTAAAAAAAGCCTTTCTGAGCAGTCAAATTAATGGCTTTGACTTGTTGTGACTTTTAAACAACTGTGATTTAATTACTTAATTTGTCTATTTCAATAGTCTTTCATTTTATATTTTAGCTTATTTAATTTTTGTCTTTTTTTTTTACTTTTTTTTTACTATGAAACAAAGCAAATTGCCAGTACTCTCTTTTTTTTGCAGATGATTTGGCTACTTTTTTTATTTTTAAAAAGATAGGAAATCTTGAAAACATGATTAACAAGTACCTAAAAGAAGTTGAAAGATGGCTTTTCAAATGGAAAATGAAAATTTCTATTGAAAAGTCATGTTACATGATCTTTGAGAAAAAAACAAAAGTTAAAATCAATCTTAACCTTAGAATTAATGGTAAAAATTTAAATAATGAGGAAAAAATCAAATTCTTAGGAATCACATTAGACTCAAAACTTATATTTAGTCCAATGGTGGATGAATTCAAAGAGTGCTGTAATTCAACAGTAAATATCAGAGTTGTTTAAAAGTCACAAATCTCAAGTCAAGTACAAGTCCAGACTTTTTTTTTAATTTTCTTTCAAAAGTTCAAGTCGAGTCTTTAAAATTTTGAATACTGAAGAAGAATTGTGAAGACATTTTTGCTAAAATTGCAAGAAAATTCCAGAGTTGCATAAAAGTCACAAGTCAAATACAAGTCAGGACTTTGACTTGTTTCAAAAATTTAAAAAAAAACAAGTCAAGATTTTTAATTATTTTAAGAATAGAATCAAAGTATATATAAAATTGTTAGTATTTAATTTTTTTATTCAGGAAAAAATAAAAATATTTGTTTAACTTTCTTTTTCAATATAAATATTGGAACATGATTTTATAAAATAAATAATAAGATAATTCACATAATTGTCGTATTCTTTTTAAGTGAATTTAATAATAAAAACAAAAAAATTTGTGCTTAAAAAAAAAATTAGAAATAAATTAAACAAGATGAAAACTATTAAAAAATATAAAAAATCAAGATATAAAAAAATTTATGACTTGTAATTTTCGTATTTTTGTAGCAAGTCCAAGTCATACTTTGACTTGTTTTTGACTTGTTAAGATTTTTTTTTAAATAGATATTTTTATTTAAAAATTAATTTAAAAAGGCTTCGAGCTAACATTCGAAAAGAGCACATCTTGCACATACGAAGTGAAGCACTTTCTGTCCAGTAAAAAAAAATAATAAAAACAAACAAATTACATCATTAAAAATAAATTTTATTTTTTTTTTAAGACTTTTTTTCCTGACTTTTAAACAAGTCTGGAAATTTCTGATAAATGGCAAATCTATTGCATTAGACAACCAAAGAGTATTTAAATTTTTTAATTTGAAGCCTGATCTAGCAAATTTTAATAAAAAGTCCGGACTTGGACTTTTTTTTTAATGACTTGGACTCTTAAACTACTCTGGTTAATATAATAAAATATCTCTCAAATAGGAAATTGGGTCTAAAGCTAAAAACATAAGGTAATTTTTACAAATATTTGATAGGATCAATCTTGGATTATTCTTTTCCTTGTTTAAATTCATTCTCAGAAGTTAGCATCAAAAAAATACAAGTTATTCAAAATTAAGCAGTTCGATCTATTTTGAAGCTGAAATATGATATCCCTTCCAATATTATGCACCAAGAGGCCTTTAATAAACTTAAACTACTTACAGTTTCAAATCGACTTTTTGAGTTGAGTGAGAGATATGTCAGGGCAGGATTGAGTCATTCTGTTCCACTGGTCGTCAGACTGGTAGAAGAATATAGAGAATGTTTCGAATCAAGATATATCGAATATCCAACTCCATTGTGTAATTGCTGCCTAGTTATTTCTTCTTTTTTTCCTGAACTATCAAATATCTAAACATGTCGTTTTTAATTTTCTTTCGACTTATTTATCCTTTTTATTTTTTATTTGTTTTTTATTTTATTTTATTTTTTTTTTATTCCGAAGGAGCATTAGCTTGGTACAGATACTGGGGTGAAGTTTTCACGTGAATTAGTTAGAAAAATCTTCAATTTTTTTTTTATTCAATAAAAAATGAATTGAATTATTTATTGAATTTTTTACTTAAAAGATAATGAGATTTATTGTAATAAAAATTGAATTGATTGGCAAATTTTTTAAATGGATAAAAAGTGAATAAAACACAAAGCTAAGTAAAAAATATTATAATAAAAAAATATCTTTTTTTAATTCCAGGTTATTTAACTCTCACAAACTTTTTTCATATTTTTATTTTTTGATTTTTATTCTGAAGGAACTTAAGCTCGGTACAGTTAACAAATAAAAAATTTTTTTAAAACGATAGCAGTTTTTTCATTTTTTAAGTAACTTTCAAGGGTTCTCAAAATTTCAATATTTATAAGCGGTGATAGTTTTATTTAAGCCTTTATGTTATTAGCGCTTCCGTGCAAATAGTGTTAATTTAGAAGACTATAGCAAGATATGTATTAAAGAAAAATTTTCACACACTCATTATGGCATCTTGAAGTTGATGATCAATTCAAAATATCATTTCAATTCAAAAATTTTGTCTTTAGATATTAAACTAAATCTTTGATTTTATTTAAATAATTTTAATGTTACATGATTTACATGCAATGTAGATTTAGAGAATAAGAAAAAATTGAAAAAAAACATTTTCTCAATCCAATAATAAAATCGATTTTCAATTTAGTTAGCTGATTTTTTGTAAAATTTTATTTTCATTTTAATACTAATTTGGAATTTTTTATTTGAATTTTTTTTTAATTTAATTGTGAATGCTAAACACAAATACTTTTGAAATAAAAAATCTCAAATGAAATTTACAAAAAATCAGCTAATACATTTAAATATTAAAATCGATTATCAATGGACTGAGAAAATGTTTTTTCAATTTTTTTTTTATTTTCTAAATCTACATTGCATGTAAATCATGTTTCATTAAAATTATTTATATTAAATCAAAGATTAGTTTTAATATCTGAAGATAAACTTTTTGAATTGATCATCAACTTCAAGATGTCCTCATTATAGATCAATTAAGGTTAATCAAGGTAAAATCAGAAAAGCAAAAAATAAAGAATTTGATTCTATTTCGTATTCATTTTTTTGTTCAATATTTTCAATACAAAAAAAAAATTTAATTGAATATCTTTTTTAACTAATTCAATTTTTTTTTTTAACCCACGTGAAAACTTCACCCCAGTGGTACAGACAAACAAATAAATAAAAAATTTTAATTTTTTTTTTCATTTTACATTTTAGCTTTTTTTTACTTTTATCTTAATTTTACTTTACATTTTTATTTTATTTTATATTTGTTTGCCGAATTTTTTATTTAGTTTTGTATAATCTGAAGGAGCTTTAGCTAGGCGCAAATAAATCAAATAAATAATTAACTGTGACATCACTTTGTCTTAATTATCAAAAACTAAACTAGGCCGCTGCTAGAAAAATAAAATAATTTCCTCTTAGATCAGGATAATAAGACAAAGCGGTGACGCTTAGAACATAATCTAAAATTGCTCGAACATTCCTAGTTACATAAGATTTTAGTTTATGCAATTTTAGAGCATGCGCGTCACGAGTGAAAAAATTCTTCAATTTCACTTGGATAATTTCATTTGCCCAGGCTCATTTTTCCAAGCAAAATGTGCTAAATGATCACTCCAAGACCAAGTCAAATATTAAGTAACTAGACTATGCATTAGGCCGGGAGTGGTTGACCTTTATGGCGCCTAAACACACAGCCATAATTGAGCCAATATCGATTTTGGCTGTGTGGAGGATTGGCAAGGCCATAAAGCACTAATTATGCAATAGCAATAGAAAAAAAAAGGAGAGAGAGAGAAAAGCAAATGCAAGCATAATTCAAATCATTCATAATATATCACGCTTTGCATTGCAATGCTTGCTGTCGAAACAACAAATTACGTCTATGAATAAATTTTTAGAAAATTTTGTTTTACTTTTTTTCTTGCTTACTTAATTTCATAAAACTACTTTTTCATAAAGAGAAAATAAAAAAAAAGAGAGAGCGATCACTCGCTCAAAAAAGTTGAAATATTTGATCTAAAACTTTCCAGCTAGGCTTAGCAGACCGGCCTAGAAGGACTGGAGGCGTTTGCATTATATTCACACATCAGCGCTCACTCAGGCCTAGCCACACTGCCTCTCAACCTTCACTAAAAAAAATAAATACAAAAAAACCCTTTATTTTTTATCTAGATTTTCGCTCTACCTAATCTCCACTTGGTTTAAATGCGTTGCCATGCACGAATCAAACAGTCAGCTGGGTCAGTCGAACAGTGCGCCGGCCGTGCTCACGGACCAGGCGTTCAAGCACTTGCTCGACGACTTCGAGACCTACAACTACAACAAGAAGCTGAAAAAAAGCGAGCCCAAGTACAACTTTGGCAAGTGTAATGTGTGCGGGGACCGGGCGACCGGCATCCACTACGGAGTGCCGTCGTGCGAGGGCTGCAAGGGCTTTTTCAAGCGGAGCGTGGAGCGCAGCGACGAGTACGTGTGCTACTATGGCTACAATTGCGAGATAACGCCCAAGCAGCGCAAGCGGTGCAAGTACTGTCGCTGGCAGGCCTGTCTCAGAGGCGGCATGTCGCTGGACTCGGTGCGCATGGGCAGGATATCGCGGGACGAACGCGACAAAATTATCCGCGAGAACAACAAGGCCTGCTCGGCGTCCGACTCGAGCACGGACAGCGCCAGTGCGCGCTCCACGCCCTTCGCTCTAGACCAAAACGCCAACTTTGAACACAAGTCAAAGACATTTCATCAGTCGCTGCTCAACTCAGTCAACATAAAGACTTCGAATTATTTTCCCGGTGTCGACATAATTAGCATGAATCAATCGTGTGTCGAAAATGGTCTGTTGACGCTGAGTGTTTTGCGCGACAAGTGCTATCAGATCTTTTTGGAGTGCAACTATGAGTTTGATCATGTGCACTATGAAAAAGCGGTAAAGTTGGCCGAATCAGGCGGCCGTCCACATGAACACTTTAGTAGCATGTGCAAAAAAAGCATCATTGAACGCTTTTTGCCTGCACTGCAAAAAAACATCAAAACGTCCATTGATTATATCAGAAAATTGCCCGGTTTCGGCTCGCTCAGCCACAAGGAGTTCGAGCACGTGGTCATTGACCGCATTTTCCTGGTGATCACGCTGCGCGTTGCCAAGTTGTTCATTGACGGCGAGTTCTATTTGTTCCTTGATCTTGACGAAGGAGTGTACTTCTCGCGGACCATCATGAACAAAGCCTACGGCCCCAACTTGACCAATGACATATTTGAATTTCTCGACAAGTTCAACCAGCTCAAGCTAACTGACCAGGAGCTGTCTGTGTTCATACCGGCCGTCATATCCAGCATAGGTTTGCAGTTTAGAGAAAAAAAAATTTTTTTTTTTTTAATGATTTATTTTTGTCTTTGATTTAGATACAGTAAATTCCGATGAATTGTATAATTTGAATGTGTACTACAAAAAATTGCTTTCGTATGAATTTAGTCTGAAAAAGCGCGACAGCACCTTCATGGATAAGTTAAAATATGTAAGAGTTAACTTTTTATTTACAGTGCTGCAATTATACGGTGAATTTTACCTTCTTTTTTTTGGTCAAGTAAAATATGGTGAACTTTGGATATTTTTTGATTAAGTTAATTCTTTTAAAAAAATTGAAAATTTTGAGGAATTTTATTGCCAAAATTTATCCTAATTTTAGTTTGTTTCAAAAAAGGCAAAAAATGTTTAAAAAAACTAGAAAAGTCAATAATTTTGATTAAAATTGAAATGAATTTAAATAAAAAATAATCATTAATTTGAGGCATTGTGAAATTTTATACAAAACTTCCGATACAAAGATAAAAATATTTTACAAATTTTATTCTAACTGTCAAAAGCTTGTTAGGTAAATGAAACAAAGTGAGACAAATTAATTGTGTTTTATTTTTATTACTTTTAAATTTTGCAGATTATGCAGACTTCTGCAGTAGTGAAACAAAAGTTGTTTCACTTTTTTTCATTTACAGAACAAGTTTTTTGACATTTAGAACAAAATTTTTTATTTTTTTATTGGAAGTTTTGCATGAAATTTAGCAATGCGTCAAATTTAATGGCAAAAATTGATACTCTTGGAAATTTTCTTTTCCAATTCAGAGATATTAATTGAGTTTTTTTACCATGATTTATGTTAATTTTTGTTTTTTGGTTGGTAAGAAAATTGAAAATATATTTAAAAAAAAAAAATTTTTTAATTCAAAATTGAAATGAATTTGAAAAGGAAAAAAAAATTATAATAATTAGAATTTGTGGAGAAAATTTTTTTCTAATTGAACTCTTTTGGCTAATTTTACGTTTATTTGAACAAAAAAATAAAAAAAAAAATCATATAAAATTTTTAAATTTGATAGATATCATGGAAAATTTCTTTTTTAAATTTCCTCAATTATATATCAAAAAATACCTTAAATACTCAACATTTTACCCTAAGGATTGTTTTAATTATCACCCATCATTGAAAAACTCTTTAAATTTACCATATTTTACATAAGAAATTAAATTCTTCGAATCTTAGCAGCATGGTAAATATACATGATTAATTAATTTACTTATTTATTTTTATTCTAAGACATATGACTTGTTGTCAGATGCTATGAAACGGAACCGTGAAGTTGACTTGGAAGCTTGATTTTTAGTGTTTTTTTTGTTAATGAAAGAAAAATTTTAATTTTAATAATCAATCATTTATGTTTATTTAATCAAGTCTCAAATTTATTTTAATTAGAAAGGCTTAATCATTTACTGAAGCGATTTCCGTTTTAGATAACTTTTAAATTTAACTAATTGCGATGCTCAAATTGATTGTAGATTTGTTATTAATAAAAAATTTATCTTTAATATTGTTTCAGGAGCTTTATTTTGATTAAAAATATTTAAATACATGATCTAAAAGTTTATTTAAAATTCGACATGTAATTGTGATCCCTTGGGTAACATGGTGTGTTATACGAGGTGAGGAATGTTGGGATTCTGAATTTTTTCAATATATAAATTATGCTGTTTCAATTCTAGATTATAATTTGTCACCAAATTAAGATAAATAAGCAAAATAGAAGGTCAAACTTTATTTCAAATTTTTTTCCAATGACTTAGTAATAATTTTACTTGGTTAATGCCTTAAACACTAAGACTGTTGATGAAATTTTTCAGACTCTTGAAAAGGAAAACTTGATGAATCTATGAAAGTTATAGATTTAAAAAAAAATAGTATTTTTATTCGAATGTTTTTTCAATTTATTTAAATAATAATAATAATAATAAAAGCTACAGCAGACTTAATGTCTTATGTAAATAAGAAAAATTAATTATTTTATTTTCAAATAGTAATCTAGGAGAAATTTAGTTGGAATACAAATTTTTAAGTTTTTCCCCCAATTTTATTAGAATAACTACAAAAAATAAAAAAATACATAGAAATAAAAAAAGACTTTTTTTATAATTTGATACCAATTTGATTAGAATGACGATAAAAATATAAAAAAAATTTTTTCCACTTGAGACACTAAAATTTTTAATTTTTTCCACATTTGTTTGGACAAGCCCAGTAGCGTTTTTCTGTGGTATTCTAATAAAGTTTTGTGGTATCGATTTAATGGCCTTTTGAAAACTCCAAGGAATGTTATCAAATTGATGGTTTTTAATTTAATCATTTAAATTCATCCGGTGACTCATATTTTTGGAGATATTCATATAATTTGCTAACACTTCTCTTGTTTTTTGGTAACACTTTAGCGTCATCGGCTGTATTATTAAATTAGTTTTCTAAAATGCTGACTGAACTACGTAAAATTACGTAAAATAATGTAATATTACCCATTCTGCGGTTTAAAGTACAACACTGTAGATATTTCATTTTATTTTTTTAAATTATTTATTTAGT
>QEOQ01000088.1:56765-68539 GCA_010279815.1 Brachionus plicatilis | reverse complement strand
CAGAATATGCTAATTTGTAATTTTGCGAAAAATTACGTAAGCTTACATTAAAATAGGAAACTTTTAGAAAAATTATTCCAAAATTATTAAAGACAAAAAAATTTAGATATTGGTAAGAAAAATGTAAAATTGGCGATGATTTTTTAATTACAAAATTTTTCCAAATTTTACCAGAAAATTTTTAATCTTAAGTGAAATTGAGTGAGAAACTGTAAGGAATGTTGAAATTTTTTCTAATTTTTCAAAAAAAATTAATTTTATATTTTGGAAAAAAAGCTAATTTTAGAGCTCAAGGTGGCTTACGCAATTTTTCGTAAAATTACATATCCTTAACGACTTATGTTCACTTAAGATTACGTAAGTTTACCAAAATTAATAAATAATTACGTAATTTAGCCTATGAATTACCATTTATAGAAACACTGTATTAACTGTTGAGATAAAATCTAGTATTGATTAGAAAAGTAGTAATTAATTTTTCGGAAATTTTCAGATAAATTTCTTAAATTTTCGTAAAATTACCTTAATTACTACTTTTTTCGTAACTTTACTTAAATTTCCGTAAAAATTACCAAAAACATCGTCTCAAATCAATACTGTACCTTGTACAAAACTAAAAGTAAAGAAAATACGAACTTTTAGAGATCATGGTATAAACCAGAGTTGTTTAAAAGTCACAAGTCTCAAGTCAAGTCCAAGTCCGGACTTGGACTTTTTTTTGGGACTTTTAAACAACTCTGGTATAAACCTTTAACTTGACAGGGTATTTTATTGAAAATAGAAAAAAAAGTTTAAAAAATCCAAATTTGAATAAACTAATCAAAAAATAGATTGATCACTAAAAAATATTTAGAATATTGTTTAAAAAAATGAAAAAATATTTATTTAGGCAAAATTATTCTTGGAATTCGTTTGCTTATACAAATTTTCTTCAATGTGAGCAAATGTAAGGCAATGGATTTCAGCAAGTCCGGCAAGATCAACTATGCACTGCCTGACTACATATGGGTGAGGATGATTCCAGGAGCGCGCTCGCCCTCGTCGACACCGAAAACGATTTAGGAGTCACATTCGCACGTAACTTAAAATTTTCTAACCATTTTAAAAATCAAGTCAACTGAGCCACAGGAATACTCGGCCAGTTGAAGAGATCTTTCAGGTTCTGGACCTTAGATACGTGCAGGACCCTCTAATGTGCCTATGTTAGACCCTACCTGGAATACGCCGCTGTTGTCTGGTCCCCCCTAGCAAGAAAGACGCCAAGATGCTGGAACAGGTGCAGAGGAGGGCCACCAAACTGGTGCCCCGTATCAAGAACTGGCGTTACGAAGATCGCCTTGCCGTCTTAGGTCTTACTTCCCTCCACGAGCGCCGGGTACGTAGAGACCTGATCCAGATGTTTAAGCTCGCCAATGGCATCAACGAAGTTGAATGGGTGAATCCACCGGTTCTAGCAAACTCACTCTCCCTCACCGGACCGGCCAGAGGAATCAGAGGTCATGCGAGAAGACTGTCCGGCCAGGCCTCTATCAAGTGTCTTCAAAGAGCCAATACTTTCACGAACAGAGTGGTTAATGAATGGAACGCCCTGCCTGCCTCCGTCGTCAACGCCACCTCGGTAAACCAGTTCAAGAACCGATACGACGCCTTCCGGTCTTGTACCCAAACTACCGTTCCATAGGCACCACAAACAATTTTATTATTTATTCGTTCTATTTTTTTATTCTTGCTAAAATTATTTAACTTTTTTTAACCCTAAAATTTTTGGCATATGTCTGATATGTGAACTGAAAATTATGTGCACTTTCTTAAAGTTGATAGGTGAACTAAGTGCACGAAAATTTATAGACAAAAAAAAACGTGAACTGATAATTAATACGTGAACTTTATTGAAAATTAAAGTGTTTATTAGGTAAAATTAAATTTAGAAAGTGTTAATTTAGAAAAAAAAGTATCACAGTGTTTCAATTTGAAACGATATACTTGGAATCATTTTCAGCATTTTCGATAATTTTAATCAAGTCACTTGTTTTCGATATGGTCAACTGAACAGCCCAATACTTGATGATTTCTTATATGAATAACATCGGTTTACGAAACAAACTAAAAAATGATTCCTTGTGAATACTTGAAAATTTTTGACATTTTGAGTTCTTACACCGAGCAGAAAGTAAACTTCGACCGTCTTTGTTTCGCTTGCGTTTCACTATTTTTAATTCGGAGTTACAACTTGAACAATTTTATTCGATAGAATACCGATCTTTCGAAATTGGTGAACATAGTCTAGTTCATCGACGTTCAAATTAGAGTTCATTATAAAAACAACAGAAGAGACTAAATTTGCTTTTTTCAAATAAATTAAAATTATGTGCACTGAAAAGATCACATAATTTTCAGTTCACGCTTTTTCGTGTACTATTATTCGAGAGAGTGCACATAATTTTTAGTTCACATAATTTGTGATCTATAGTTCACATATCAGACATATGCCAAATTTTTATTGCATATTTCTATCAGTGTTTCATCTCATTATGTGCAACGAGCTACCATAGGCGACCTCTCATGTAGGACGACTCCGCAAGCTAGTCTTGCTGTAGCTTTTTTATAATAATAATAATAAACAGCTAAACACCATCTTCATCATCAAGGTGCTCATTCATGACTTTTTTTTCGTGAATCAACTTTTCCAAAACAAAATGCAAATCTGAGCTATCTACAAGACCACAATGATCGAAATAATTTTCATCAAATTTTCATCAAAGCCACCCCAGTTAATAAAATTTGCACAACCTGATATAACCCTCTCTTGTAAAAGTATGATCTGATTTTTTGAACCAATATACTATGCTCTATTAAAACTTAAAAATTGATACTATTTCTAAAAACTAGACCAGGGTCTGATTTAAATTACTTTAAAATTTTTAAAATTGATATTTTCTTGAACTTTCTTCTCGTCTTTTTTGATTTGTATTCAGTGTGCAAATTTTAACATGGAATCGCAGCTAACTTTGACAGATCATATCTTATTGCTATCACGAGTTTGCCAATATAAAGTTTCTTCCAATATTTGATAAATCCATTCAGTTCATTTTAATTTTGACAGTGATTTCTCAGATCTCATTTGAATTGTTCTTTAAAAAATATTCTCGAAATATATTCCAAGGACAATTAGAGTTCAAAATATTAAAATCCACTTTGGTTTAAGTAACCTTGTATAATACCTTGTTTTGATGTTTAGTTTTTACGGCACACTTGTAAAAGCGAATTCGTCGGTTTGTGTATTTTTCTCTAGTAAATAGCTATAAGAAAAAAATAAATTTACTACTCTCAAAAATTTGAGAAATTATAAATATTCTTTTGTTTTACAATTCATTATTCAAAAATTTAAAAAACTATTATGTGTATTTATTTCTTCGATTTTTAAAAATTTTGATTTTAAGTTGAAAAAAAATTTCACTTTTTCTGATTCGATTTTATTTTTTTCACTATTTATTTTTCAAGCATCAGACTCACAAGGAAGAATAAGATCTATCTCAATCAACTTGAGAATTTTCCAACAAACAGAAACTATCTTTACGCAAAAATGCGTATTATTATTTTTTTACGTAAGTATACGCCAATTATCGTTAATTTGCGTTAATTCACGTAAAATCATCATGAAGTTGCAGTACTATATATGATGTACTTTCCCGTATTTTAATAAAATTTTTCATAAAATTTTTCATATAATTTTTGATAGAGCATAATAAAAGAGCGATATTTCGAATGACATTTTTTAAAAAATTAATTGTAATTTTTTACGAGATTAAATAAAGAATTTTTAATTTTTATTGTATGAAAACAACAATCGGGTCTTGTTTGTTATGTGACCAGTTGGTCACATATTATGTGACCAGTGACTTATGTCGATTTGGTGACCAGGTATTTTTTCTGACTGGTCACATATTCACTGGTCACCTAATATGTGATCAGGCAAAATTATTATTTGGTAAAAATGTTTAAAAATAATTTTAAACTGGTCAGCTAAATAAACATTTGGTCACGAAAATTTTGCAATTGGTTACATAAATTACTTTTAAGTTAAATAAAATTTAATTGTAAATATAATAAAATAATTACAATTGCAAATATACTTGCAAGATTTGATTTTTTTTTCATTATTGTTGATTTAATATGAAAATTTTATAAGCGATGATGTAAAATTGAAGTTATATTAATAATAATCAAAAAGTTTTTACTATTATTTAGAAAAAAATGGAAAACGAGAATAATGAAAAACAAATTTTTAGCAAACTTGTAGATTTAGGCTTAATATTTGCTGTACAAAAATGTACGAAAGAAAATTGTAGAAAAAAAGCTCAAAATATGAACTAAAATTAGAAAAGTTTTCAAAAATTGCATCAGAAGCTCCAATTGCTTGTGAAGCGACACAGTCTGCTGTAAAAAAAGTTCTTAGCAAACAAAAAAACCCAATAGCTTGCTCGGAGTGCGGGAAATTAATGAAAAATGTGCCTGGTATAAAGCAACATATCGCAAAAATGCATAAATAAATTTTTTTGTCGAATTTTTTTAATTTAAATTAATATATAAATTGGTCACGTAAATAAAAAAACTGGTCATATAAATTTAATAACTGGTCACTTAAATAATAAAATTTTTAAAAAAAAATTCTTTATTTTAATAATAATATTGCATGGTCACGTATTAGGTGACCAGTAAATATGTGACCAGTCAGAAAAAGTCACTGGTCACATAAAATGTGACCAACTGATCACATAACAGGCAGGACCCCAACAATACTTATTTAATTTAATTATTTATTATTTAACTAAAGTTTAAGTCCCAAAATTATAAAAATTCAACAAAAAAAATTATTTATGCATTTTTGCGATGTGTTTTGCGATGCATATTTATGCATTTAAGCTTTTTTTTTAAAGGATATTATTTAGTTACTAAGCTAAAAAATTTATTAATGAAAAAATAATTGTAAAAAAATTAAGGTTGTCATTTTAAAACAATAAAAATTAAATATTCTATGCTCAATGTAATTTATTCTATTAGATAAATTATTCGAGTCAATTTTTTTATAAAATTAAATTTTAAATATCGCACTTTATTCTTGCTTTGTCAAAAATTGGACGAAAAATTTTGTATTTGTTTGAAAGTATTTGTACAAATAGAATACCGTAAAATTGGATTTTATACTCCAGGGTTAAAAAAAGAAAATTCAGTTTAAATGCGGTCATTTAACATGTGCTTCGACTTTTTTTCAAAATTAGTTTTAAGGACGGACTAAAATTGAATTTTCTTTAGTAATGTCTCATTAAAAGTGCAAAAAATAATTTTTTTTCTAAAATGTATATCCAAAAAAATACCCCTTGGATTTTATGCATACCTCAGATTAGAATTTTCGAATTTAAAAACGTCATTTAATTCTAGAAATTTAAAATTTTTTTTTTAAGAATTTATTTGGATTTTTTAAAAAAATTTTTTTCAATATGAATTCAGCTCCGACAGCCACTTGCCAAAATAAAGGTTCTAGGCGTCGGTTTTCTAATTATTTTAAAACAAAAATTGTGCTTTTTATTGCAAATAAAAATATTTAAGAGACAATATTCAAAATTTCTAAAAAGAAGAGGAAGAAACTTGGGATTAAGAATTAGAAGACAATCAAAAGAGAGGGAGCTATCAGGTTGAATTGAATTTTTTTTATTGTTCTATAAATCATTTGAATTTTTTAAGCGAATTTTCATTTTTAATCCGCGCATTTAATCCAAAAATCTATTTTTCTAATAAAAAAAAAAAAATTGTATTTTTTAGAGAAAAAAAAATTATTTTTTGCACATTTAATGAGACATTACTAAAGAAAATTCAATTTTAGTCGGTCCTTTAAACTATTTTTGAAAAAAATTCGAAACACATGTTAAATGACCGCATTTAAACTGAATTTTGTTTTTTTAACCCCACAGTTGTTTCTTCGAGTTTACGGTATAATAATTTGTTTACTATCTTGGTCGTTTTTACCTAAATTTACGCTATTAATTTTTTTTCGAGATAGATGGTTTAAAAGATTTTAAATCCAAGAATAGCTAAATGAATGTTCGATTAGGTTAAATATTTTAACTTTTACATTTGACACGAAAATAGATTACGAAAAAAAAGAAAAGAAAATTATGGTCTCATTTATAAATTAAAAAATAATATTCATTCTTTGATGAAAAATATATATATTAAAAATTAATTGTGTTTTGCTTTTAAAGCAAAAATCAGATTAATTCATTTAAAAATATTGTTTGAAAACAACGAAACCTCATGACACTAACTAACTGTAAATAATTGAATCTTTTACCAAAAAAGTGTAGAAGTAAACAAATTTTGCCCATTTTTTCAATTAAATTATTTTCTAAAGAGCTAAAAATAACTAACTATTTTATCATAAAAAGATATACTTTATTTTTTCAGGTTAAATTTCCGATTAAACAAATAATTTAAAGAATAAAAGAATTTTTTTCATTTCTAAACATGAGCATTTTAAAATTCTTTAACTGAAGATAAAATGTGAGTGAATTTAAGAAGAATTAAAAAAAAATTATACACACGTCTTCATATTTTAATTCGTTCTATCACTGTAACTAAAATTAATCAAAATAAATTATCAAATATTTTAAAATTTTCTAAATTATCACATATCCTTTGGGGGTAATATTCAAGTGATCGTAATTATTTTTCAATTAATAAATAAATGAAATATTTAATAGAATTTTATTTTGTTTCTATGGAAATTTTAAATGTCGCACTTAAGCCAAATAGAACTTTTATTAAAAAAATTAAAAATTGATTGCCTAAAAGCCGTGAAATAATATAATTTAATTTAGTAGAAAAAAAATAAGTTTTTTTTTTTTTTTTAAGGGATCATTGTTTAATTTTTTTAACACTTGATAGGACAAATTTAATGAAGTCAATTTTGTTTATTACAATTTTGTTGAATATAAATATCTACGGGAGATGATAAACAAGAACAAAGATTTAAAAAGTAATTTGAAATTTGAAGCGATTTAGGCTCATTTAACACCTGATCGACGCTTATCAAATTAGTTGGCCTTGTTTTGAAAATCAAGTTTCATTCAGACTTTGAGCTAATGCACTTTTATCGAAATAACATTGTTCCATTTGGAGCAAGTAAAATTAACTTGAAGAGCTCTCAGGTCAGTTGATTGTTTTACCTACTGGGTAAGTTAATTCCATTCAAAATTTAATTTTCCTAAACCGGTTTGATTTTTTTTGTTGGCTATATATGCCAGGTTTCTCACTCGAAGCCATGGTTGAATCAACTTTTCACAATTTTTTTTCTTTTTCTCACTCAAAGCCTTAAATAAACATGCTAAAATTCATTTAATCAAAATTTATTTTAAGTTTAAAAAAATAAATTACAAAAAGGTCTATCGATTGATTAGAAGTTTAATAGAAAAAAATTGATTGAGAATGGTTTCACCCGGTCAAGACCTTAAAAACTGTGTCAATATTTAAATTGGTGAGAGTAAATAGGCTACTTAAAGCCGGTCAATTGAGTGTAGGCTAATAATTAATGCGGGTCATAGTGGCATCTAAATTTTTTTTTAACATTTTAAAAATCTTATCTGAATGCAAATATGCGATTAAAAAAATTAAATTTTGGATTAAATTAAAAATTTATTATTTCAAGAAAGGAAAATAAAAAAATAAATTTTTTCTTTTCGTAAATTCAAACAGCTGGTCACACAAATGACCACTGATTTAAGTCTCCATATTTTTTAACTTTCAAAGTTTATTGATTTTTTTTTCATTTTAAATTTTACCAACAAATACTTCGACCTAATTAACGCATTTTACCAAGTTCTAAGGGCCGTGAAAACAAATTGTTTATAGCTTTGCTATTTACTTCGAGAGTAATTATGATCTTATTATCAAAAGTATGATTGTGTTAATATGCCTTGCCTAAAAATGGGAGATCAGGGTGTTGCTGTAAATTAAGAATTCATTATATTTGGCAAAAATTGATTGCTTCTTGAGCAAATATTATAATAACAAGGCTTAATTTCGTATTTTTTTATTTGGTAAGTATGTAAAGCTTTTTTTTGCTTTTTTTTTTTTTTTTGTTGAAATTTTTTGCATCAAACTAAAGAAAAAATCATAATTTAAATTATATTTTATGATTATGTTTTTTTGTTGGAACAAAAACGCTTGCAACAAAACGTAAGTGAACAAAATTGAGAGAAAAATTTTTTTTTTCAATTAAGGTTAGGGAGAAGATACACAACACTTTTTTGGATAACAAAAAAAACATTAATTATATTTTGATTGAAATCTAGATTTAAGTTAATTGACTAAAAAAGGGAAAATTTTCTCTTGTTTCAAAATATGGAAATTTCAAATGAGTTTGGCAAGCAGTTGAGAGACACGATTGGTCTCGATGAGGCCACAAACAGTGAACTTGTCTTGTACAAACCGAACACGGTCAACAATGGACTCAGCTGTGCCAGTACACCAGCTAACCAATTCAATCCGAACAGCAATAGCAGTAATTCCGGCGATTTGAGCAGTCTTAAGTCGTATCAGAATAAATTACGCAGAAAAAGCACTTTTCCCTTCGGAAAATGCAAAGTGTGCAATGACAAAGCTACAGGGGTCCATTACGGCATATCAACTTGCGAAGGGTGCAAGGTGAGTTATTTTTTTCATTTTTCTATTTTTTTTATTTTTATTTAAATTTTTAAAACTTTAAAAATTAACAAATGTAAAGTTCATTTTTAAATTTATTAAATTAAGTTTGAGTGTTTGATTTAGAAAAATGTGTTAAAAATTTTTAAATTTTAAATAATTAAAATTTTTATGCAACTAGCCTGATTTATTTAATTTTTGTGGTCAACAAAGCAAAATTTTTAAAAAAAGAAAATTTACTAGTAAATATAATAAAGTTTATCAATTGTTAAAGTTCAGAGACGATTAAATTGCAAATGAATAAACAAAAATTTAATTACTTTTAAGGAATTAAATAGAAAAATAAAAATTATCTGTTAAATATCTTTGAAAATTTTAAACAACTTAATTTAAAGAACATGATTTTGTTTAAGTTCAAATTAAAATAAAATAATTTTATTTTTTAGAATAATTTAAATTATTTTTTCATTTAATTCATCATGTGTAATCGATTTCTTTATTTTGAGTTCTTTTTTAAAAAGGCATTTATTAGCTTGGATTTTTAGAGAAAAAAATTGAAAATTTTGAAAAAAATACGTGTTAAGAAAATCTGGCGATGCCTTTTATGACTTTTTAATTTTTTCTGTTTTTTTTTAATGTCATCATTTTGTAAATTAAATATCTTTATTGATAAGAAGTTAAATAAAAGCGTTATTTTGATGTAATAATTTCTTAATTTAATTCAAGATCAGCAATTTTTTTGAATTTCATCTTAAAAATTAAATTAATTTATTGACAAAACGTGCTCTGTAAATTATAATTTATAAAATATTCTAGTTTATTTTCTGTATATCTTAGACTTTATTAAGCTAGTTTTCGAACTGAAAATTTGTTATAAAGTGAATGAAATACACAAGCTTCAACTTCTAACACTTGGTTGATCTAAAAGCAAAAGTTTCACTCTTTTTAAAAATTAGAATAAATAAGAATACATTTTTAGCTTGCAAAAAATTCAATTTTCTTTATATTCATGTATCTAAAACCAGTAATAACTTTCTTAGTTAAAACATAAATAATTTTGAATTAAACAAAATGTTCTTTAAGCTAAAAAGAGATTTATGAATTTAGAAAAGAAAATTAAGCAAAAAATTGAGAAATTTCTTTGAATTGTTTTATTCTTTTTGTAACAATTCATTTTTTTGAGGACAATGGGTCTTTACAATGTGAATAAAAATTGATTTTTAAAATTTAAATTTTGCTTTACAATTTTCAATTTTTTTTTAGAATAAAATTCAATTCAAAAGGATGCATATTAACCCGTCATATCAATAATTTGATTGTCATATGCAAATAAATAAAATCGTCATATGGATAATTAAATTAACGATTTTAATTCATTAAAAGTTTAATTATTAATTATAATTTTAAATAGTAGTTCTCTAATCTACAGCATACCCGAATCCCTAAACCAGGGCTCTGCCCCCGGACCCCGTTTAATTTTTATATGACGATCTAATTATTGATATGACGGCTTAATATTTTTCCAATTCAAAACACCGTATATTTTATCCATTTATTATTTAAATTATAAATTTATCTTTTAAATATTAGTTATTTAAAATCTTTTTTGGAAGTTTTAATTTGACTAGAACTGTGGAATTTTGTAAATATTTTAAAATCAAATTTCAGCATCAAATTATCGCTTTTAAATGATACCAATCGATGCAGAAGTATAATTCTATGCAAGAATTTTAAATTTTATTTTGTTAGTATGATATCAATGGCATATGATATCTTGTTATCTTAATTAAAAAAATATGCTGATATTTAGTAGTTTATATTATTGAATGAAAATAAAATATATTATTCTTGCTTTAAAATCAAAAAATTACAATAATATTGTATTAAAATACAAAGGATTTAATCTCAGATCAATAGAAACAAAATATTTTGCAAAATTTAAGATTTTTTTTAAACTAAATAATTTTGTTAAATTTTCAAAGTTAACTTCAATCAGCATTAGATTTTTGTTTATTTAAAATATTTTTTTTGTTTGAAAAGTTTTTTTTTCTCAGAAAAAATCTAAATGAAAACATAATTATTAAGATTGTTATGGCTCATTAAATTTTGAATTACAAATATGAAAATAAAGAACTTAGCCTAAATAATTATATTTAGATTCGTGTAGAAAAATTTTTTTTATCAAATTTTGTTATAATAAAAGATATTACATTAACATATTTGTTTGATCACGTTTTTCATTTAAAATTTATTGTGAAACATGTTTTTATTTTTATCTTTAGGTTTTGTCTGAATCATCATTGATTTTTTTAAAAATTACATTACAATTTTTTTTGAAGAATTACATTACAATTTAATTAATTTAATAAAAAATACTTGAGAAAGTGCTTTAAAATTTTTCTAAGAGTTTTTTTAATCAAATGTATTGCTGATTAGAATGAATCCATAGAACAAACTTTGTAAAAAACATTTAAAATACTTTAAAAATATAAATGTAATTCCTCTTAGAAGGTAGCTTTTGAATTAATTTGAATAAAATGCAGAGTTTTTTAAAAGTCCTAAAATAAAGTCCAAGTCCATTTTCTTTAAATTTGCTAGATCAGGCTTCATATCAAAAAATTTATATACTCTTGGGTTGTTTAATGCAATAGATTTGCCATATTTCAGAATTTTCTAGCAATTTTAGCTTAAAAGTCTCCAGAATTCTACTTCAGTCTTCAGTAAAATTTTATATTTTATTTTTCCTTTTTAATTAATATCATCACTATAATTTGCGTAGTTGTAAAAGTAATAATAAAAATCAATTAAATTAAGCTGTATTTTGTTTGAACTAGAATAAAAGAACTTAATAATGAGTTAACTGAATAGCTCATTTTATTAGTAAATTTACTAAACATCAAAACAGAACTTCAATTAGAATATCAAATATTTTTTTCACAATAACTTCAAATAAAAATAAAAAAAAATTGATAAATAATCTGGGCAACTTTTTAAAACCATTCATATAAAAAGATAATATACTCAGACAAATTACGCCAAAAAACTTCGAATTACGGGCAAATTAAAGTTTTTATTTC
>QEOQ01000088.1:36237-49562 GCA_010279815.1 Brachionus plicatilis | reverse complement strand
ATTTAATTAAAAAAAAAAAATTTTAACTAAATAATAAATTAAAAAATTAAAATTCAGTAATTAAATTTTTATTCGGAAAAAATGATGATAACTAATAAATCGTCATTTAAAAATCAAACACAATTAAAATATAGATATAATTTTTATTTAATTTGCTTAAAATTTTGAATCGAAATTTTTCGCCATCGAAATCTATGTATGTCTGACTGAGACTGAGATTAAATCACCTATGATCATATAATAACCGGCAGATTTTAAAAATAACAAAGAAAAATCTTTAAATTTTATTGATACTAAAAATTAATATAATCAATTAAAAAAATCCCACTACTTTTTTCATTTTATATTTTTTTCCTAAATTTTACTCGGCTAGAATGAAATTTAAAAGATAGTTCTATCTTCGATTAACTTTGACAATTATTGGAATTTTAGGTCTAGCTAAACCAGAATTGTCTATTTCAATTTTTTCTGGTGTTTGATCGCATTTTTCAAAATTAAATTTCGAAAGAATCAAGGCAAGCAATAGCTTGATTTCAATAAGAGCAAATCTCATGCCAATGCAATTTCTTGGTCCAGCACCAAAAGCCAAAAAAGCCAAATTATCTCTTTTTTTCTTTTCCTCTTCATTAAACCTATCAGGTCTGAACTCATAAGGATTTGGATAAATTTCCGGGTCGTGATGCAGAGCCCAGATTGGCACGGACCAAACCATTCCTTTCTTAATCTTCATCCCATTGTACTCATAGTCCTCGTTCGCAACTCGGTCCAGTCTGACTAATGGCGGAAACAATCTCAAGCTCTCATCTACTACATTATCCATGTAGCTCATTTCATTAACTGAATCATAGGTTATTTTTCCATCCTTAAATTAATAAAAAATAAAAAATTCCTCTTAAAAAAATTAATTATTTACATATTTCTCTAAGACAGTGTCTATTTCTTGACACAGCTTTTTTTGATAAACTGGATTCATTGCCAAATTATAGGCAACATAGCACAGAGTCTGAGCCGTGGTTTCATAACCGGCTACCAAAAACATGATGCTTTGTGACAAAATTTCTTTATTTGTGAGAGTTTTTTTCAATTCAGTGTTCCATTTGTAAAGCTTGGACTCTCCGTGATGGTTCTCAAAATCCTTGATTGCTGTCTCAAATAATTTGTTTTCTTCGTGGTCCAAAATATTTTGTATAAAGTCATCTCTGGTCTTCGAAAGATATTTTATAAAATTTCTATTAACTAAAATTAAAATAGTTTCATTTTTACCTCAAGTTTATTTTTACGCCTTTCTATGATTAAATTGATAAAATTCTCAAAAAATTTGAGACTTTTCATGGGAAAAAATTCAATCAGTCCTCTTTTGCACAAAAATGCAGCCAGTTTGGGAAAAAAAACTTGATAAAAATTTTTTTTTCACATTTTTACATTAAAATAAATTTTGATTTACATAGAAGCATCATTTTTGGATCTGCTTTAATAGAATTTCGGAAAATTTGATGCATATGCTGAATGAATTCATTGTCCGGCTCGTTGATTGAGTTTGTAGAAACACCAAAGCAACAGCTACTAATCACATCCAGTGTAAATCCGGAGAAAAGCCTTCGATTTTTTTGAAAAAATTAAAATTTTAAAAATATTGAAAGTCTTAAAAAAATTTATCTATCAAAACCATTGCTGAAGCCCTAGTATTTAATTTTTTTACATTTTTTTTAAATTCTGATCAGAAAATTTTGAATTTTTGGTCCCAATTACTTTAAATCAGATTTGTTTAAAAGTCACAAGTCTCAAGCAAAGTCCAAATCCGGACTTTTTTTTAGATTTTTTTTCATAAAATTGCAACAAAATTCTGAAATATGGCAAATCTTTTGCATTAGACAACCCTTGATTATATAAATTTCTCATTAACAAAATATTTCTCATTAACAATCAAAACAAAAAGCGGTATAATAAATCATATTTTTTTTTTCAATTCTTTTAAATTTCAAAATTAATCTTTTGGATATCTCTACCGTATGGGTAAGACAATATTTAATCAGTTAGTTAATTTTAAATGCCTCATTTTTAAGTCTGGTGTACATTAAAAAAATTCACCAATTTTTTAAAAGACTCGCTCAATTTTGCTCTCAAAAACTTGTGAATTTTTTCTTGACTTCTCGAGTTAAATTTTTACTTAGTGCCTTGGTTATTTTTTAAAGTATTTAGCTACGGGTAAATGATTAAAGAAGAGAAGCGCCAAATGAATTTGACGGATGCTTCCGCAATAAAAACAGATTCGAGTAGCTAGGCTTTTGAATATATGCCGTAGTTAAATACTTTAGAAAACATAGTGTAACCAAAGCGCCATGGAAAAATTAAACTCCCGAAGAGATTTAGAAGAGATTAATTATTTGGCTATCTAGATCTCCTTCAGATTAGAAATAAAAAAATATTTATCAAAAATTTAAAATGTATAAGAGTAAAATAACATTAATTAATATGTAGATGTTTTAGGGCAAATGTGGTGTTCAATCTTTAGCAAAAATAAAAATAAAATAGATTAGAAATTTAATGATTTTTAAAAAAGTTAAAATTTATAATAGACACAAAAAATTCAACTTTCTTATAGACATCAAGTTTAACAGTTTTATTAGTTTTTAAAAATCAATTTATTATATGCGATATATTTTCTTTAAGAGAATTTCTTATATACAAAAAAATAAGCACCTAAGGTATAGAAAATTTTTTTTTTAGTATCTAACAATTTTTTTCCCTTAACATTTAGCTTAATATAAGCGTAAAAATTCTAATACCCATTTTTCTTATTAAGGATTTTCACTGTATCTAATATTTAGTGAGTAAAAAAAGTGTCATCAATTAAATAATTTTGTTAAAAATAAATTTTTTAAATTATTAAAAAGTTTACTAGTAAAATATCATTTAATTATTAAATTAATATTATAATAAAAAATATATTTTAATAGATTCGCAGATTTAGCTGTAGTATACCCTGATGTTCATACCTTATTCAATGTTATTCACCTCTTTAACTAGGACTTTTTTTTAATTATAACTAAACATTATGCGATTAAAACATATCATGTTATAACAGTAAAAATTAGTTATAATTATATTTTGTTATCAAGCATGAAATTTTGTTATAGTCTGTGATAACGAAATCTTTTGATAAAAAAAAATTTGTTATCAATCCGATAACATAATCGGTTGGTCAAAAGATGCCAAAATCTTAGGTTATGAGTTTATAACACTACCGGGGAGACCAAAAAAAAACTGGTTTATTTTAAAAATGAAGAACTATTAAGTAGGCTATTGAAGTATTTGAAATAAATGACTTAGAGGTAAGGAATCAAAAAAAAATTGTACTGTGAAAATCATTTCAATTAGATATTTTCTATTTTTACAAGTTCAAATAACTTTTTGACTTAAAGAAATAATTTAGTTCCGTGAAAAGATTAGTTTTAAGCAAATTTAACTAATGCAGTAAATTAAATCTGTAAATAACTGCAATTTTTGGCATTCTGGGTTTTGTGAAATTCAAATACAAATTAAACAAAATTTCTTCCTTTTTTGATGAATTAAAATTAAAACTAATAGAATATACTTAAAAAAATAATGCAACAAAGTGCAACATACCTTGTTATACCTTTTTTGCCTAAAATATAATCACTATTTTCTTTTTTTGTTAGTAAATTAAGCCGATAATTAATTTAAATATTATGGATATTTTAGTAGTAGTAGTAGTAGTGTAAACTGCAGCTTGGAGTCAACCAAGCAGAGCTCTAATGAGCTATAGCAGTCGCTTCAAATCGTTTCGCCATCCAAACATCAAGTTTTGCTTTGAAACTGTTTGTATTCCTTGAGTTGATAATTTCTTCCGGTAGTTTATTCCAATCATTGACAACCCGGTTAATAAAAAAGTTAAATCTTGGAACACAACTCCTAACTAGCTCTCGTGTAAGGTTCTGTCTGTGTCTTCTCAACTCATATCTTCTATTATCTATCTTGGTGTTTGAACTATAATTGATCCCGTTGGTAAAATTCACAATCTCTATACCATTAACTATCTTAAACATTTGAATCAAATCGCCACGTACTCTTCTTGTTTTCAAGTCGGTTAATTTTAACTTTGATAGTCGTTCCGAGTAGTCTAAATGACGCAGTTCATGAACTAATTTTGACGCTCTTCTTTGTACTTTTTCCAGCGCATTCAAATTTTTTTCAAAATAAGGACACCAAGAGCTAATCGCGTATTCTAAGTGCGGTCTGACAAGTGAACAGTATAGTAACCTAATCAACTCGAGCGTAGGGAATTTAAACGATTTTCTTATCATTCCTAATAAACGATTTGCTTTCGACGTTGCATTTTTTACTTGAGTGTCCCATTTCAAATCATCTTGAATGTAAATTCCTAAGTCCTTTTCACAATCCGACTTATTTAGTGCCTGAGAATAAATTGAGTAATTAAATTTTTCATTGCTGTGGCCTATATGAAGAACTTTACACTTTTCAACATTAAGCTGAGTAGACCAATCTTCAGACCATTTGCAAACTTTATCAATGTCGTTTTGAAGGTTAAGGACTGAATCAAAATTTTTTATAACTGATAAAATCTTTGTATCATCAGCATATGCTTCACAACTATTTGAAATGATCTCTAACATATCGTTAATGTAGATCACAAAAAGAAGTGGACCTAAAACAGAGCCCTGTGGAACTCCACTCTCAACACCAACCCAGCTAGAACTCGCATCACCAAGAACGACTCTTTGTGACCTTCCAGTTAAAAATGAACGAATCCACTCAACAATTCTTTGTCCAAGGCCAAAAAATCTAAGCTTGTGTAGGAGTTTCCTGTGAGAAACTTTATCAAACGCCTTTGCAAAATCCGTATAGACTACATCCACAGCAAAACCTTGAGAGACTGCTTCCGTTATTTGATCAATAGTCTCAAGCAGGTTAGTGGTACATGATTTTTTCGGAAGAAAACCATGTTGGGAAGACGAAATCAAATTTTTATTTAATAAATGATCTAATATTTTCTCTTTCAAAATTCTCTCTAAAATCTTGAATATAATACAAGTTAGAGAAACAGGTCGATAGTTTTTGGGTGACATTTTGCTACCACTTTTATAAAGTGGTGAAACGTTTGCCTGTTTCCAAACAACCGGTAAAGTCCCTGAGATATATGAATTTCTGAAAATTAGTGATAAGGGTAACGCAAAAGAATCAGCACAATTTTTTAAAACTATTCCATGAACTTTATCGGGACCAGTCGCTTTATTAGGATCTAAGTTTCTTAGTTTTTCTTCTATCTTACTAACCTTGAATAGATCATCAGGATCAGGATCACATATTGAGTCGGTTTTGTAAGATAGATATGGTGAGAGATCTTCATTGTCACAGCTGAAAACTGATTTGAATTGTTCGTTTAGCATAGTTGCAATTTGAAACAGGTCTGTTATAGTTTCTCCTGATAATTCACTTTTTAAAGCCTTAATCGAAGGTCTAAGATCACTATTCCGGTTAAAATAATTATACACCAACTTTGGGTTTGATTTTGAAAGCTTTGCTATTTTTAGTTCGTACTGCATAATGGCTTTATTGATCATCCTATTGCAATTGTTCCTTATTCTGACATAGATAATTTTCAATTTTTTATTACTGCCGCTGGCCATATAGGTCTTCCAGACTTTGAACTTTTCCCTTATTTGCTCTCTCAATTCTTTAGTCATCCAAGGTTTATTCTTATTTGTATTTTTACTTTTTGGAATAAATTTTTCGCAGGCACTATTATAGTATAAGAGAAAATTATCAAACATTTGATCAACGTTTAAACCATTCAACACTTTATACCAATCTATTTCACTTATAAATCTTGATAATGAAACATAATCTACTTTAGAATAATTAAAAAACCTTGAGCAAAAAGTTTTATCCGAATTTATTTCTTTCGATTTTAGTTCATACTCCCATATTAAAGTTAAGTGACCCTTGTTGGTCTTACCAAGAGGTGGACCATGTAAAATACTATAAATACGATCTGGATCCTCTGTAATAACTAAATCCAGTTGAAATATCCAAAGATTAAGCTTGTTTTAAAATCTTTTATTAAATAACACCCCCCCCTCTCAATAAAGAAGAGGAACTAGTATTTATATTAAGTTTAAGTTGGCTCAGCCAAGAAGCCTCAAATCTTATCCAGGGTTATCTAGGGTTATCCTAGAAATTCTAGAATGTTCCAAATCTATTAGCCAAAATGAACTTAACATTTATACCAAGGATACTGTATCTTCCGCGGCTTTTTAAAAAAAAATAAAAGGAACAATTCTTAAGAAAAATAAAAGATGCCAAAATTTTTTTTTTTTTTTGTTTAAATAAAAGTCTGCTATTTTAATAGGTTTTCAATCTTGGGTTAATTTGGATATGTTGAGTTTCTGTCTTCGCTCTTGTTGACCGTCTCAGTCCAACTCCAACATCATCATCGGCACTTGTGTCTTTCCTGTCTATAATTCCTGGCTCTTTGTCGTGATCAGTCTCATTTCCATTCACCACGCTAGCTTCATCATCTTTTCTCTGTTCTTCCACTCTTCGAAACATTGAAGAATTTCGAGTTACGGACTCGTTGGTGGCAGTTGATCTGGCTGTAACCATTGAGCCATTCGTCTCGGTCACTCTATATGGTATGGTTTCTCTCACAGTATCCAGCTTGTTTGTTAGAATCTTTGGCTTATGAAAGTAAACAAGATCACCAATTCCATAATTCCTTTCTGAAGTTTTCAATTTCTTGTCTCCATATTCTTTCATCTTCCCTTTTGCCATTTGATCGTTGATCTTTGCCAAACAGTCTAAGTTATTTTTTGTAAAAAATCTATCATTTCAAAGGGATACAAGCCTAGAAAAGTAATTAATTTTAAAAAGTAATTTTGCAGGAGGAATACCAGTAGTTCTGTGAGGTGAGGCACGATAAGCACCAAGAAAAAAATTCAATTCCTTTCGCCAAGAGTCACCGGAAGCAGCTGAATTTTTCATAACTTTTTTCAAATTTCGATTAAAACATTCAACTTCACCATTTGCCCTTGGCCAATACGGGGTAATAAGCCTGTGCTTGATGCCGAAAAACTTACACATGCTTTCAAACTCAGCGCTGTTGAATGGAGGTCCATTATCAGTGCAAATCTCGTTCGGAATGCCTATCAACGACCAATTTTTATGACAAACCGGAATTACGGTGGTACAAGCTTTTGAATTCACCTCATCAATCAGTGGAAATCTTGAGTATCCATCGTATTTTACAAGAAGATCGGTACCAGATGGCGTTGGACCAAAGAAGTCAATAAAAAGATACTCCCATGGACCGTCGGGTATGACGGACATTTTCAACGGTTCAATTGTATCTTTTGGAAAATTTATTACACAAACTTTGCATTGACTCAACCTAAGTTCAACTCTAGAATTCATTTTTGGAAACCAAGCCATTGTCCTAAGCAGTTCTTTTGTCTTGGTAAGGCCTTGATGGCCCTCATGAGCAATGTCAATTATCTTGTCCTGCAAAGACCCTGGAATAATCACCAACCTATTTCTCATAATAACACCATCTTTTGCTATTGAAAGCTCATGAAAACAAGAATCATACCTCTGCGATTTCCGCTTCATCAAGTTCATTTTTGCACCCCTGATTCGATTTTTGAGTTCTTGTAAAATTATATCCTCATTCGTTGCTTTGATTAGATCATCTCTGGAAATTGACATAGGAAAATTGACTGAGAATAAGTAGTTAATGTAAAATTCACTACTTTTCTCTTCTTTAACATCCGGCAATGGATGTCTTGAAAGATAATCAGCTGGATTCCCAATTCCTGGTCTGTGTCTAATTTCAAAATCATATTCAAGAATTCTAATAGACCAGCGTTCGATCCGTATGGGTACTTTACTTGAGCGTTTAAACAAATACTCCAGCGCTTTATTATCAGTCACAATTACGAATTTTGGAAATCAGATGGGATTTTCCCGCGCAGGTTCAAATCCTGCTCACTGCGCCAGATGAAATATCCAAAGATTAAGCTTGTTTTAAAATCTTTTATTAAATAACACCCCCCCTCTCAATAAAGAAGAGGAACTAGTATTTATATTAAGTTTAAGTTGGCTCAGCCAAGAAGCCTCAAATCTTATCCAGGGTTATCTAGGGTTATCCTAGAAAATTCTAGAATGTTCCAAATCTATTAGCCAAAATAAACTTAACATTTATACCAAGGATACTACATCCAGTAAACTTCTTTGACATCCAAGTGCTGACTGAAAAGTTGGCTCCAAAACATTTTGATAGAAAAAACAATCTTCCAAACAATCAATTAGGTCGTTTTCGAAAGAACTTTCATCGGCCCTAGACGAGCTAAAAGAACCAAAATGCCATTCTATTTTTGGACAATTGAAATCTTCACACAAGATTAACCCACTATACTTTGAATTGTACATAATCTCATTAGCTTGCTTTAAACTTTGAATTATCTCTGAGTCAAACTTTCTTGTCCCTGGTGGTCTATAGAGACAGCCTATTAAAATGTTCTCATTTGAAATTTGAACTCCACACCAAACTTGCTCTACATTACTTTCTCTCAAAACTTCGTTATATATTTCAAAGCAGCTGTACTTCTTACTAATAAATATAGAAACTCCACCACCTTTTTTGTTTTTTCTACAAAAATGAAAAGCTTCAAAACCATCTAAACACTTGCAGTACTCATCTGAAAACCAAGTTTCAGTTATAAAAATTACATCCAACTTTTCTATCTTTGCTATCAACTCCAACTCTTCAAACTTATTACCCAAAGAGGTTGCATTCGTGTAAAAACATTTCAGAGCTTTTATTTTTTGTACATTATTTCGTGAAACATCGCCAGTAGAGTTAGGGTTCCGGGGATTTTTATATACACTTGACAAATTTTTACTTACATTTTTATGATTAATTTTATCTTGAATAACTTTTTCTTGAATAACGTTAACTTTTTCAATTGTTGGGTTATTGGTGTTGCATTTGATCATGATCGGACTCACCATCCGCTTCGATAGTGAACTTCCGAAACCCATTACCGCTAATACCGTACCGTACATTTGTAGCGTTCTCTCTTTCTCCTTGGTTTAAGTTAAAACGGTCTTCTCTACGCTTTTTATCAAGAACTCGTTCAGCTTCTGTTAAATCAGGGTTAATATAAACGTCTTTGTAGTCAGTCAACTTTCGAAGTTCTTTAGCAGCTTTTAAAATGATTTTCCTATCGTTATCACCATTAAGTTGGATTAAAATCGGAGCTGGACGGTTCGAATTTGAGTTTGACTTGAAACGCCGAATCGTTTTGATCTTTTTTACGTCCGCTTTGATAGCTCGAAAAGTTTTTTCAATAAACCCCTTGTCATCGGAGTCTTGAGCTTCTTTTGTCTTCTTGTTACTCATTGGTGCACCAAAAACTAAGACATTTCTCTTTCGCCTTTCTCGTTCCTTTTGTTCATACACAACTGAGTTAAGTACCTCGATTTGCTGAGCTGGACGATCCAATTTTTTGCCTTCAACTTGAGCAAGCGCTCGACTTGCAACAGTAACCCACGATGTATTATTGAAACAAGGTTGTTGTACGCATTGTGTAGACGAGGATTTTAATATTTCACTCTCAATTTTGTCCACTCTTGACTTTAAGTCCTCTACCAAATTCTCAAGTTTTAGAATAATTTGATCCTTAGACGAGAGAAGAATCTCAAGTGTCAATACTTTCTGTCTAAGCGAAGCAACGTCTAGGTGAGCAGCTAAGTCGGAATCCGACAAACTTTTGTTTAAGGATGAATTTGAGGAACAAAAACGTTTACGAGTCTCCTTAACATTAACATTACTGCCATGATAACCTGAGGTCAGAGGCGTTTTAGGTTCAACGTCGGATAGATCCATCTTTGTCTGAAAACTCACTTTGGACAATCTCGATTTAGACAAATTATGTTAATTTTTCAAATTTTTTTTCTTTTTTAAGTTTTAAAACTTTATTTTTTGTCTTATTAAAACATGAGAAAAATTATTTTAAGTAATAAAGGTGCAACAAAGTATGTTGCACAACGTTGCATTATTTTTTTAAGTATATTCTATTAACTTTAATTTTAATTCATAAAAAAAGGAAGAATTTTTGTTCAATTTGTATTTGAATTTCACAATACCGCAGTTTGTGCGCTACCAAAAAGCATTCTAATCAAATCTGACATTAATTTGTTAATTTTTGTCAGGTACATATTTTTGGATTAAGCAAAGTTAACATCAAACATTTTACAGTACTAAATAATTCCTAATGGTTAATAATTTATTCAAGTTTTTCTGAGTTTAAACTATCGAATTTAAAAAACTTGACTATTTTAGTTGATTAATTAAATAAAGTTTACATTTTAGTATCAAATATTCCGTCTTGATCAGTCAACTTTTCCAAATGCTTTTCAAAAACATCCGAGCATTCATTTATATGCTTTGACATCTTGAATAAAATTTACTAAAAAAATTATTTTTACTTATTTAAATAGAAAAAGTTTACTGATTTTAACTTTCCAGATGTAAAAGTTGTTGTTACAATGGCACGAACATTTTTCCATTCTTCATCCTTAAGTATAGTCATAAACTTATCTATAGGCTCAACTGCAAATGAAGCAAAATTCTTTCAGGAAATGAATATTAGCAAATTTTTTTAGAAAATTCGACTTCTTACCCTTCTATTGACAAAGTAATTAAAATCCTTGATCATTGCATTTTTGATAAATTTTATGTCTGTGGTCAACACTATAGGAGTTGAGCCTTCGAAATAGCCAACCACTCTGCCATATTTTTTCATTATTTCAATATCATGTTTGGAAAAGCCTTCTTTCATGACACTAAGAAGATTTCCTGTGAGAGGCCATGGAGTCGGGCCGGGTATATTAAGTTGTTTATAAAACTAAAGTTGTTTTAGCCAATTTTTAAGACTTGGCAAAATTTTTTATGACTAATTTAAAATAAACCTGCTGAAAGTGTCTTACAAATTCAGAAGAACGAGGACAGAAATTGTTCCACCTAGAACTAATGTACTGTATCCTTTATTTGACAGTACATTTTTTTGAAAATCAGACCAAAAATCCATCAATTTTTCAGGTATTTGAAGTTTTTAAAGAGTCACAGAAAAAATCACTTTTAAATTTAAGTTGAAATATTTTTATGTTTTATGATAATTTATATACTAAATATTGCACAAATAAAATGACGATTTTGTTTTCATATTAATCCTTGAAAAAATCGTATGATTTTCGTGTTATTTAGTTTATAAGGGCAAAGTAAAATTTTTGATCGCATTTCTTTTTTAAGCGAGTAATTAAATTTCAACGTAGACTTTTAAATTTTTATAACATTTCAAAGCTTTATTTTTTAAAAAGGATTGTAAATTGTATTAAGTACACTGAAATTTAATTGCGGATTTAAAATATTTTGATCAAATTTGAAAAATGAAATTTGATCAAAAATTTTACTTTGCCAATTTAAGAAATTGAAATGTTTCTTCTACAATTACACAACTTTAAGAAATCAAAGAGTTTTAAAAAAATTTATTCAGGTTGAAAGAGTTTTTTGCTGGCTTGTTTATTATTATTATTATTTATTTAAATGAACGTCTTTAAGGCGATGTAAAAAAATTAAAAATTTAAAATAAGTTTAAAGATAAAAAAAAACAAAAATAAGTGTTAGAGTAAAAATTTGAAAAAAATTCAAATTTAATATGCTAAATTTTATAATTTCGATAATTTTTGTTCATTTTGTGTTCTTACTATTTAAATTTTTTTTTTTGTTTAAGTCACAAAAATTTAAGTCAAAGTTATGACTTGGAATGAACGCGACTCGGCTGATTTATTAATTTAAAAGAAATTTGTGGTTCGAAGTTAAGACTTGTGACTTATGAACAAGTTTGGTTTTTAATATTCGTTTTTAAGTATTTTAGGAAAATATCGAAAATATGGAAAATATATATTTTAGGACAATATTAATTTAGAAGTGACACAGTACATGTCAATAGGATTTTTTTAATAGAACATACTGCGTCAATAATCCAATTTTATTGACACAATAAATATCATATATGATAAAAATTATTCATTATTTCTTTTTTAAATAAAAAATAATCTTGAACAATCAAAAAATTTACCTGGATATTCAAATATTGACTTTTTAAAAAAATTTTTTAAATAATTTTACTCGGTGCCTATTGCTAAAAAACACGATCACTATCCAAAGTTAAATAAACTTAGTATATTTTATAAATGGCACCTTTTTTTTCTTTTAGATTTAAGTCTGGACTTGGCCTTTTTTTGGGACTTTTTAACAACTCTGATTTTATCCAAGAAAAACTTAAAATTGAATTATAGATTTAATACAAGGATAAAAATTAAGTTCAAGGAATAATAAAAAAAACATTTTTATTTATTTATTAAAAAAAAATATAGAAATTCCAAATTTTAATGCGTCACTAAAATTTGAAATTTATTATTTTAAAAATGAAAAATGTCTTAAATTAATTCTGAGCCCAATCCGACATAATTTCACCATAGTGGATTGGGTTGAGATTTTTAGCGGTGTACCGCAAGGGTCAGTGATTGTACCACTTTTGTTCGTTTTGTATATCAATGATCTACCAAAAGGAATAGAAAATATTGTCAAAATGTATGCAGATGATACTAAAATGTTCTCGCAAACGGTATCAGACATAAGCGCAGCGAAACTTCAATCAGATTTAGATTTAATTTTCAAGTGGACTCAAGATTGGCTTCTTCTTTTCAACACATCAAAATGTGTGGTCATGCATTATGGTCATAAAAACAAAAATTTTCCTTATTCCATCAGTGATAAGCATTTATCAAATTCAGAAACCAAAATAGATCTTGGAGTTGTTTTCAATGCAAATCTTAAATGGAAAAATCAAGAGAAAAAGGCCACAACCAAAGCAAATCAAATTCTGGGGTCGCATCAGGAAATCATTCACCCGTTTTGATTGAAAGTTATTTGAATCTCTGTATTTAAATTTTGTTCGTAGTCTTTTGGAAGTTGCTGTGCCAGTATAAATTTTTTCAATATTCTTACGAATAAATATTTAGTGTAAATGTGAGTTGAATGAATGTCAGTCAAGCTCATTGTCAAAAACAATTCCTGGAATTGTCTGATAAAATTAAACTTTTTTTTTTTCAAGTTTCTAGGCTAATCAACGTGCTAGTCCACCTGTCCATAAAATACTGATAAACACTTCATTTATTCAAGATAAAATTTAAATTTTATGTATTTTCAGTAAAAAGAATAA
>QEOQ01000088.1:18454-35246 GCA_010279815.1 Brachionus plicatilis | reverse complement strand
CGGAGACGAAGGTTGGAACGGAGAAAAATTCCGGAGACGGCAACGGAAAAGGGTAAATGCACGGAGCATCCGGATTTAACGGAGTCTTTAACGGAAGACCCAAACAGAGCGGAGACGGAAACGGAGAAACCCAAACGGAGTGGAGACCGTAACGGAGGACCTAAACAGAGAGGAGAAATAAACCGAAAAGAACAACCGAAATTGAGCAATTGACCAAAGCTCACAAAATAAAGATGATATCGCAAAAAAAAAACCGAGTGAAAATTGCAGCAAGCATTCTTTAGGCTTCTTGAATTTGCCATCGCTACTTTGTTTTAAAAAATTTGGTCAAAAAAGAATTAGTTATCTAAATAATTTTTTTAATTTTTTTGGAAAAATTAGAAATGACTTTTTATTAAATTTTTAATGTAATAGTTAATTTTAATTAAATTTAATTTATAAGATAAAAACTTTAAAAAAAAATTTAGTTTTTAAAATTCTGATTTAAAATTATTAATTTTAAAAATTAAATTTTTTTTAAGCTCAATTATCTTTATTTTGCAAGCTTTGGTCAAGTGCTAAATTTCCGTTGATCTCTTCGGTTTATTTCTCCTCTCCGTTTTGGTCCTCCGTTTCAGTCTCCGCTCTGTTTGGGTCTTCCGTTTACGTCTCCGCTCCGTTCGGATTCTACGTTAAAGACTCCGTTAAATCCGGAGGCTCCGTGCATTTACCCTTCTCCGTTGCCGTCTCCGGAACTTTTCACCGTTCCAACCTTCGTCTCCGATTATTGTCACCGTTTATATCTCCGTTCCGTACGGTGTCATTCCGGAAATTCAACCGCTCCGTTTTACGTTCCTCCGTTTAACCCTCCGTTGATTTTTTTCCGGAGCCTTCCGGTGAACCCTCATCCGTTACCCAACACTAGATGATACTAAAATGTTCCTGCAAACGATATCAGACATAAGCGCAGCGAAACTTCAATCAGATTTAGATTTAATTTTCAAGTGGACTCAAGATTGGCTTCTTCTTTTCAACACATCAAAATGTGTGGTCATGCATTATGGTCATAAAAACAAAAATTTTCCTTATTCCATCAGTGATAAGCATTTATCAAATTCAGAAACCAAAATAGATCTTGGAGTTGTTTTCAATGCAAATCTTAAATGGAAAAATCAAGAGAAAAAGGCCACAACCAAAGCAAATCAAATTCTGGGGTCGCATTAGGAAATCATTCACTCGTTTTGATTGAAAGTTATTTGAATCTCTGTATTTAAATTTTGTTCGTAGTCTTTTGGAAGTTGCTGTGCCAGTATAAATTTTTTCAATATTCTCACGAATAAATATTTAGTGTAAGTGTGAGTTGAATGAATGTCAGTCAAGCTTATAGTCAAAAATAATTTCTGGAATTGTCTGATAAAATTAAACGCTTTTTTTTTCAAGTTTCTAGGCTAATCAACGTGCTAGTGCACCTGTCCATAAAATACTGATAAACACTTCATTTATTCAAGATAAAATTTAAATTTAATGTATTTTCAATAAAAAGAATAAAATTTAAATTTAGATTAATTGAGTATAAAATTAAAAAAACAAAATTTATCTGAAAAAATTTTACATTTTAATGTTTAAATTAAAATTTTTAAATTTTTTTACAAAATCTGTAAAAAATTAAGGGGTATATGAATTTTGGTACAAAAATCAAAAACAAAATATAAAAAATGCTTAAATGGAACAAAGCATGTTATGTAAATTGTAGCAACTGATGCATCCTTTGTACCACCAATGTACTGATTCTGCAAAACTCTGCATTAAATCTGCAAAAATTCGGAAAATTTAAAATTTCGAATATTATATTAAATTAAGAATCCAACTCATCTTTAAGTGGTGGTACAAAAGATGAATGTATTGCTACAATTTATAGAAGATGTTGGCATTGTGAATTTTGGTACAAAAACAAAAACATGCCAAGGCTTAAGTTCTGAAGGACCAAACATGTTTTGTAAATCGACGCAAATGATACATCCTTTGTACCACCTATGTACTGATTCTGCAAAAATCTACAATAAATCTGCAAAATTCAAAATATTGTGAATTCGTAATATTAAAAAATCCAACTCATCTTTAAGTGGTGGTACAGAGAATGTATCAGTTGCTACAACTTACAGAACATGGTTGGTCCTTCAGAACTTAAGCCTTGGCATTTTTTATATATTTTTTTTTTCCAAAAATTCACAATGCCGAACATGATTTAGTCGATCCAGATTAAATAATAATATTCTGATTAAATAATAATATATTATTTTGATTAAATAATAAAATTCATAATGTCAAAATTAAGATAATATCATTAAATATTGAAAGCTTAAATACAGAAAATTTCAACATTCATCTCTTGTTAACACATCAAATTTCCCCAAAATTCCGTGAATTTAAAATATCGATATTTTTCATTTAAAACGTTTATTTATGCTACCATTTTTTGCATGAAAAAAAAAAAATTAAAATCATTTTATCATAAAAAAGCTGTAAATAAAAAAAAACTTTCAAGAAAATTAATTTTTTATTAATGCAAAAAATAAATTAATAAATAAATGGATAAATATGTTTAGCTTTTAATTTATTGGAAGCTCCACGCCTTGACCCAATCTATTTCAAAGTCCAAATCTTTGTTATTCCAGGTTGGATACCAGCTGTTTTTGGCCGCATAAAATTCGTTTACCGAATTTGAACTTTTGTCTGTCCATGGTTTGCCAGCAACTCCATCTTTAAAGTAGCCAGCAGTTCCACCGACAGCCAAGTTGATGATTAAATAAAATTCATCATTAAAAGGAGCATTGGCACCAGCACCTTCCCACGGGTTTTCATAGACGTCCGAAAATTGTCCCATTTCCCATAAGCTTTGCGAAGCCAAGTCAACATCTAGGACCACATTGCTCGGATCATCAATGTAAGTATAAAGTCTATCCTCAGTCCAGTGGAGACCATACACGTGGAACTCATCACTCAATGGTGCTGGATGAGTGTAAATTTCGTGGGTCAAATGAAATCTGTTTTGAGTCCAGTCAGCTCCCCAATGAAGAGTCGAACCGAAGCTTTCCACGCCACCTTCAGCTGAAGACGGATAATTCAAATTACCTCTGCTCTCCATGATATCGATTTCACCACTAGCAGGCCACATTCCGTAAACGTTTTTGGCCGGCAACATCCAAATAGCTGGCCATAGCCAGTCTCCTCTTGGCAATTTAGCACGAACTTCCACTCTTCCATACTTCATTGAAAATGTAGTTGATGTAGTTATCTTGGCACTTTGGATTGGATTTAGGATGTTTCCGCCAGCACCTGATGTTCTTTCGCATCCATAAAAATTGTTACCAGTACAAGCATCAGCTGGAGAGCCACCCCACATGTCCATTCTGTAGCCACTTCTCAGGTTGGCCTCGCCAATTCGATCTTCAGTCAGAGTTGGTCTTATGTGAAAGACTCCGTCTTTGACAAACGAGTTTGATCTGTTGTTGTGATACAATTGAAATTCCCAGTTGCCACCTCCGGACATGGTGAGATCGTGTCGCCATTTATTAAAGTCTAAAAAGTCAAAGTCATCGTAGAAAACTAGTCTTTCGCCATTTTCCCAAATTTCTGGCTCTTCAGTGACGCATCCGCCGGGAACTGTAGGACGGGTAGTTCTAGAAGTGGCCGGGCCACTAGGGGTCGTTGTCCTGGTGGTTGTTGATCCGCTTTTGGTTGTAGTGGTAGTAGATTTGGTGGTGGTTGTTGTAGTGGAAACTGGACATGGTGGATAAAAGTTAAACCTAAATTAATAAAATGATTAATGAATTTTTTTTAATCTAATTATTTTATTTTTTAATAAATTTTAAATTTAATAAACTTTTTTATTTTTTCACTTTTGTTAACACAAAAAGGACCAAACGAGTCTTATAACTCGCATAAAATAATTTCCAAATCTCATAACTTTTGAGCAAATTTTTTAAATCATTAAATAATAAAATAAATTAAATTTTTCTTTGGATTGGGTAGATTTCATTTTTTTCTTTATTATTTTGGATAAAAAAATATTTTTTTTTTATTTGTTTTCTCTACCGAACTAGCTACTTCAGAATAAATTGTGAGAAAAAAAAATAATAAAACAGAAATTAAAAATCAAATTGAAGTTAGATAAAATAAATTAAAAAAATCACAAAAAATCAAAGTAAAATAAGATTAAAAATGTTGAAAAACATCTTGTTCAAGTATTATTTTTCTTAATTGAAATTACCATTTTTCTTTTTTAAATCAAATTATTTTGTTTTTAATTATTATCACTTTCATTGATGAACTCTTAATAAATTTATTTTCCTTTTATTAATTTACAAAATCTATTCCTTTTGTTTAATTAATTGAACAGAATTAATAGATTTTGGATTTAATTACGTAATTAAATTTTAAAATTTACTTGAGAAAAATTAAAAAATATTTTTTTATTTTTTTTAAATTTTCTTTAAAATGAAAACAACTTAAAATGAAAAATAAATAAAAACTTGCCCGCAGAATCGACACAATTCGCCTTGTCCTCCAGCATTGCACCCAGGACCTCCTTGGGCACAAGTTGGATCGTAAAATACTTGGATATCGCCAATGTTTTGACAATTTTGCTGGCTGTTTAATACACCAGCGAGACCTAGTACTAATACTAGCAGTCTAATATTGGATGACATTTTACAAAAAATTGTTTTAAATGGTAACGATTCAAAAAATTTTGTTTATATATATCACAAACATTGAGGCGCACCTTTTTATAAGTTTGATCAACAGGTTAAAAAAATATGTTTGCTAATCTTATCTTGATTAAACATTTAGTTAGTATGACGTTTTGAAAATTTTGCTTAATTGTAAGTTAGAACTAATACAAAGATTCTTTATCGACTTTTTTAATTCGATTTAGAATCTATGATTTGTTTTGCGCTCGAAACAATTATTTAGCATAGTTTTGGTACTTGGAATTGGATGAGAACTTGACAATGTTTTCTTAGCTAGAATTTTATTTGAAAATTATTAAATTGAATAATCTGTTTGAGTACCAGACAAAGATGTTTTGACTAGTTTTTTGAAAAAAATTCTTAAATCAAATTTTTTTAATCAAAGTTTAAAATTATTTTTTTCCGAATTTTTCAAAAAATATATTAAACCAAATTAATTACAATCTTTTAATATAAAAAATAAATTAAAATTTAGATTTTATTAAACTGGTCATTTCAAATTTTATTCCTATTAATAATAATAATAACAAGCTACGGATAACAGACTTACGAAGATGTCTTACATACATCATAAAAAGATACACAGAAATCTTTTTTTTTCTGTTCATAATTGCCTAAAATTAAATAAAATAAAAATAATTTTGTATCGTTTTTTAACAAGGAAAAAAATAAAGTATCTTAGAAAATTTCCCAATATTTTATAATTTCATCAATTTAACGTAATTGCTCGATTTTAACGACATGTCGTTATACATGGGTATCCAGAATTAACGACAGGGTCTTATAACATTAAAAAGATTATTCGTTATGTGCATACCGACATGTCGTTAAATTCGAGCAAATACGTTATTATATGAAAAAAAAACTTAAAGTTTTTTATTTTATCTATGAGGTTTCAATAAGTTTTATTGATAAATTAAATCAAATTAAAAGTATCCATTGTAATTTGCGTTTTTCAGACAGTAAATTTTAGACTATAAATTTATATTTAAAGTTTTTAATTATAAATTTTAAATTCTGAATGTTAGGTTTTTGATAAAAAAATTGAAAAAACGTGTAAGTACAAATCATAAAAAATTATATTCAACTTTTATGATAGAGATATATAGATATCATATTTAACTCTAAAAAACAAACTGAAAAGTAATTTCGAAATATTTTAAATAAATTAGAGGGAATTTTTTTATAATTTTAAATTAACTATTCAATTTGTTTTTTAATTTAAAAAAACTAATCGCATTCTCTTTGTTAAAATTATTTTTTTTCGATTTTTCTAATGTGCAATTCAAACAAAATTTATTTAAATTTTTTTTTTTAGTTTTGATTTAAAAAAAAACCGATAGAAAGGCTAAAAAGAAAGATTTTATAATGAATTGGCAACCTTTTTTTTCACCAAAAAATATTGTTGACGTGCGGTCAACGACTTGTTGGTACTCATAATAAAAGAGTTAAAAGTGCTTTTTGAACAATTTATTAATATGTCTTATCAAATTTAAGTTTAAGAATACACATCCACATTTATCCAAAAGTCTAATTAAGTTAAAACATCATGAAATTGTTTTATAAATAATTTTGATAACTGAGAAAAAATTTTAAAACAGAACAAGAGTTTTTTTAAAAAGTTCCAAAATTCTTCGAAAATTTGAAAAAATGAAAATTTTTGGCCCTTTTACGATTAGCGTAAAAAATGGAAATTAACGTAATTTTACGTAAGTTAACGTACAAGATACCAAAAACATCTCATCGACTGTTTACCCACTTTGTAAAATAGCTCCTTCAAATAGCAGATTTGTTTTTAATGTATATAATTTTTTTTCTAAAATAATAAAATAAACAGACGGCCAACTTAAGGACCAAATTATTAAAATATAAGTATCATGTGTTGTTCCAATCTTAACAACATCACTAAAAATCCCAAGCTGTAAAAAGAAATACAGCAAAAAATTGCTTGTGAATTTCTCTAAAAGCATTCTTTGGACAAGTCGGTTTTAAAATATAATATGAATATGGCTTAACATCAAATTAAATGTAAAATATGATTTAAAAATGACAAAAAGAACAGAACAGTTTTGTTCAGTAATGCTACATCACAGAGTCCATTATGAAATTTTTAGAGGAAATATTAATTACAAAATTCAAAAATATCAATTACACAAAAAATTTATTAATATCACAAAATTTTTTTTTTTCACACTCAAAAATAAAATAATGAATTGTACAATTTAATTTATTAATAAAACAAAAAAAAATTAGTCTCACAGTAATAAAAAATATTGTCACAGTAAATAAATCTAATTAATCTTTATTTAAAGCTGACGTGGCATTTTTTGGTCTACCTGTTTTTTTCAAATAAACAAATTTAGTTACACCATTATAGTAGCCCAAATCGAGCTCAAGAAAATTAATTAGGTAACTGGTTACTGTTTTTCTTCAAATTTATTAGCTTCATTCGAAATCTCTTTTGTTACTTTTGGGTTATTGTTAAACACCTTTTCTGGATGTGAGTAAAACAAACATTGATCTTGAACAATTTCAAGTAACTTAAATACACTATATTTTTTACGCAATGTAAAGCTTCCTTTGATTGTTGAATTAAAGCTCTTTAATATACTATTGGCACTGGAATAGCCAGGTGGGGTTTGATAAATTTGCCGGATTGGGTTGCCATTTGAAATTGTACAATTAATCAAAATTATTGTATAAATAATAAAAAATGTTGTTCATTTAATATTGTGCAATTGAGTTGTGATATTAATTTTTCTATTTACATAATTCATATTTTTATTGGGCAAAATGTAATTTATTGTACATTTTTATATTTTTACATTTTTATTTTTTTGAGAGAAGAAAAAAAATCTCAAAATCAAAAAAATTTAAAAAAATTTTCATTCAGTAAAAGTAATAATAAATTCGCAATTAATTAAAAGGGATTTTCAAAAAATTATCCTTGGTTTTTACATTTAAATTTTCCTTAAACTACTTTTTAAGTAATTGCGAATTTATTATTACTTTTCTTGAATGAAAATTTTTTTAGATTTTTTTATTTTGAGATTTTTTTTTCTTCTCTCAAAAAAGTAAAAATGTAAAAATATAAAAATGTACAATAAATTACATTTTGCCTTTTTATTGTGCAATTCAAACATTAATATTGTGCGATAAATTCTTACTCAAATTTTTACCTTTCTATTTCTTCTTTCTTACGTGAACTATTCAAAACATGTCATTAATTTTTCAATTTGTCAATTTTTATTCTCTTTTATATTGTATTCTAAATTGATATATTTTTTTTCCTATTTTTTAGTCTGAAAAAAAATAATTTAATATCTTTTTATTTTGTTTTAAAAAAAATATATTCTTCAAAAATCAAGATATTTCTACAATTTAATAAAAAACATTTTTTTAAAAGTTTTAATGGCATTTTATTTTAAATAAAATTAATATTAACGAAATAGAGTTCTCCCGAGGTAAACATAAATTCGGCCAAATTTAGTTCGTTGCCAAATTTTTTAATATCCAACTTCCATCCATTGGGATTTTGAAATTCTGTTATGTGACCTGTGGGACCGCTTGAGTCGCCGGCAAAAAAGCGAGTGCTTCTCCAAAAAAGGCGAAAACACTTTTCCAACTTGACCAAATCGGCAAATTTTGAATTTTTATGAGTTTCGAAAACTAAATTTTTAACATATTTGCAGGCATAGTTCATATCTAAATTGTTGAATACTTCTTTTTCAGGTCCTTCTATATCCATCTTGAACACATCGATCACTCTGTCCCTCAAACCGGTCAGATCTAAAATGCTATCTAAACTAATTAAATCTTTTATTTTCAAACTAGACAAGCTTTTTTTCTCGTTGACTTTGCCTACTATTCCAACTCTGTAAAATTTCCATTTGTCATCAACTTGGAGAACTGGTGAATTGTTTAGGCTTGGACTACTTTGTCTTATTTTCCTGAATTTTTCAGCTTCAACAAACGGATCAAATGAGAAAACATTGCATCCAAACGAATTGTGCATTTCATTGTCAAATGTGTAGTCATGGTTGATACCAAGTGACAAAACATTACAGTTAGACTTTTGGGGCTCTGCTTTGCTGTCAAGACAAATGTACCATGCACCATCAATGCGCCACAATTTGTCCGGTGCATTATTTACAAAATTCAAATGTCCTCCTATTCTCTTAATGTTTTTACACTTGTAAAACATGAAATCTCTTGCTCTGATCTGGTTCAAGAAAAGATCCGAGTTTATTTGATTTTCGCTTTTCAATCTCGTTTGAAAAAATTCTTTTAGTTGGGATTTACTGTCTTTGTGTATATAGACTACCATTATTAATAAAATAAATGAAAATATTAAAATAAGTCGTAAACTATGCATTGTTTTTTATTCTCCTAAAAAAAATTTTTTTTAAGATTTTTATAGTTTTTAAAATTCGTTTAGTGGAAGTAATTTTTCGTTATTTTTTTGAATTCTGATTTAAAAAGTAAAAAGAATTTGAAAATTCTAGAAGCGAGAGGAGCTTAATTAAAAAAAGGTTTTTTTTTAATAGACTTTTCTCTAAAATGGATTTTTTTCTAATATTCTTAGTAATTTTAAATATTTAACTGACGATTTTCTCAATTTAGAAAATTCAGGAAAAAAATTAGAAAAAAATTAGTTGTAAGCCTTTTAATTTAAATAACAGAGAATTTTTAATTTTATACTGATTTACCAATTACTTTTTTCTTAGTGAAAAAGAAGTTTTTTGTCCAAAATTAATTAAATCATCTCCATGAATATTTTAAATATTTTTCTTGAAACGAATACAAGACATGTTTTAAAAATTGCATCGAAAAAATTCCCAAAAACTTTATTATAAGCTTTTAATGAATAAGTAGCTTTTAACTAGCTATTCAAAAAGTATTCATAATTTTTGCTGTAATTATTTTTTAATCAATTTTTAACTTCATAAATTTAATTAAGCAAAAAGACATATTTTAATATCATTTTTATTTGACTAAATGATATTTTGTCAATTAATGTATATTAATGTCAATTAAAACAAGATCATTCGTCAGTTATGTCATTTTTAAAAAATAAACGTCATTTAAATAAACATTTACTTAAAACAATTAAATTTATTTGAAATTTTTCTAGCTTCTTTTAATTAAATTTATGGTAAATATAATTGATTAATGGGACATAAAAAATAAATTCGGTAATTTAATTAAATTTGCTATTAATAAAAATAAATAGTGGGTAAAAAATATAGTTAGATAAATTTTTATTAAGTTTATGGCATAGATTAATAATTTAATGCAATTTTTAATAAATTTATTTTCAATTCGATTAATACTAAAATTTTTATTATTAATCTGGCGATGGTTGTTAAATATATACACTATTTTGTCTCCATTTAGCTTTGCCCCAAAATTTCCCATTGAAACAAAAATTTTTTCTAGTTTCTTTTTGAATAATCTTGGTTTTCAAAACAAATATTCCACTTCAATTTCTTTTCAGGGAAATTTATTTAAACAAAATCAATTTAGTAAAATAAATATAAGATAAAACATTAGTGAATTTATCTTAATTTAAAAGTATTTATGATTTCTATTTGATCAACACGACACCTTTTTTAATCTTTAATGTAAAAAAATTGAATCTAGGTAAATTTTTTTCCAGCAAACCATCAATTCTTTTTTCTTTTAGAATTGCTCAAAAAGCGATATTTTGGCCAATTTACATTTTAGCAAAAAATTTTATAGCTAAATATTTCAATTATTTTTTTTTGATTTTTTTGATGAGAAATTCAGTTCGAGTACCACAAAATTTGATTAAAATGTCGCAAATTTTTTATTTTTCCCACTAAATATTAAATAAAATTCCCAAATTTTTAAGACAATACATTAAAAAATTAATTAACACTAATTTAAAAACAAATTTAATGTTTTTAAATTATTGAACTTTTTTATTAAAAAATGGTTACTGATTTAAAACAAAGTTCTTAATTTTATAATAAAAATAATAAAAAAATATTTTTGTTCTTCAATTAGCACTAAATTAACTAAAATGGCATCATACAAAACACTAATTTTTTCAAATATTTACAGAACTAGACATTTTAAAAGCTTTTTCTTAATATTCATTTTTTATCTGTTTCGAGTTAATGCTATTTCAGCTAAAATAAAAATAAAATAAATTAATTTATAAAATTTAAAAAAGAAAAATTTAACAAGTTCAAGCATTGATAGGTCATGAAAAATAAGAGGAAATGGTAAGGTAGCAATTACAGCATTAAATTAATTTTTTTAATTTTATTTTAATTTCATAATTTTTACATCAATTAAAGAGTGCCAAATATAAAAATGTGGATCCTTTGTCTTAAAATGGTTTTTATTTTTTTAATAAAAACTTTCAACCAGCTAAAAAATATTGAATTTCCATTTATATTATTCAAAATTTGGAGGAAAAAATAAAAAAATTTGGGATATTTTAATCTGATTTTGTGGTATCGATTTTAATCGTCCTTTTTTTATTAACATTATTATAAAAACTAAAATTATTTTACACTTTCAAAATTAATAAAATAGAATATATTTTACAATGATTATTCTTTTGTTCTTTTTGTTCTTTTGGCAAAATTTTGGATATCAGATGAGCCAATTCCATCAGAACTTGTTGCATCTTCATTTTCAGATTCCGGTTCACTATTGTCTCCATTGATTTCGATGAGTAATTGTTCAATAAAGTCATCATGATACAAAACCTCGGAAATCAAATGAACAAAACTTGTTGACACGCGTCTTGATCGCGTTCCTATTATTGGCAATGCTGAATAAGTTGATTCGATTTCCTTGATTTTTCGCAACTCATCTTGGCCACATTCTTCATCCTCTTCTTTCGGATAGTAATTTAAATTAATTTTGTTGAAAAGTAAATTAAAATTTCTATCACTGATCTTTAATTTTTCTTTAGCTATTCTTCGTTGCTCAATTAGTTTATCATCTATTTTTCTTTTAGAGCCAAAGTCTTTGATTGAATGGTGATTGAATTTTTTGTAGTTACTAGAAATATCATTTAGACTTGAGATTAATTTTAAATAATTTGTATCTGGCTCTGTTAAAATGTGGGAAAATTTCATTTTTTTAAATCACGGACAAAAATGCTAGAAAAATTTGAGAAATTTATTATTAGATTTTAAATTTAGATTTTTATTTAAAGCTGGTTGCATTAACTATTTATTTTGAGCGCCAGATGAAAATTTTTTCGCTAAATCAACAAGGAGGGCAATTAATTGGGAAAAATTGGATTTTTTGAAATTAAGATACAATTAAATTTTTTTTTAATCTTTGACAATAATAATCAAAAAGTGTATCAAATTTTGTAATTGTTGTAATTTTTAAATTTTAAATTTAGAGCATTAAAAGAACTTAGTGATTTTGCACTTTTTTAAGTCTAAATAATTAGGAAAATTTCCTAATTAAAAGATTTTTTAAAAACAAGTCCATATTATGATTATTGAAAAAAGATGACTTAATTTTAAATTCTAAATTTTTCATTTAATGCTTTAGTTAAAGTTGAAGCATTTTTTTACTCCAAAAACACATGCTCGAATGTGATTTTTACAGTTGAAATCTGGTATTTAAAAAATATCTTAAAGAAATAACTATGATTATGAATTTTTATTATGAATATATATTTTCAAATAAAATAAACAGTGTTGCTACAGTACATGGTTCTGAGGTAAAATTACGTAAAAAAATGGTAAAACCAAAAATTAGAATAGAATTAGAATTTTTAAAAGAATTGTGCAGCTAAACAGAGTCAATTGATGCAACTATTTATGATGTCAATTTTAATTCAGACAATTAATTTAGTAATAAATTGAAATAAAAGAAATAAAAAAACTTTTCCTTTTTTTTTTTGTTTTTTTATTTTTCTTTATGATTTTTTAAATCAAAAATAGTCTTTACGAAAATTTACGTAAAATTTGGTTATTTATATTTTGATACTTTGAAAGGTAAGAATAATTTTTTTTCGTTTTTTTTTTGGAAAATTCATTAAAAAATCGTAAAATGATCTTTTTGTGGCATTTTTTGGTTTTATCATTTTTGACGTAAAAATTGGTAGATTTACGTAATTTTAAAAAATTAATTTTACGTATATTAACCTAAAATGACGTAATTTTGACTCAGAACTATGTATCATAGCAGCACTGTAAAAAACAAAATTTACATAATTTAATTCACAACTATATTTAAAAAATATTTTTCAGTTTTTTAATGGTTGTATTGGAGTAAAAATCTTCGCCATGTTATAAGATTTGTATACGAGGTTGGGATGAGTTTCTGTGCTTTATTGTCGAATTATTTAAAATTAATCTATTGCTTATTAGTTAAATAATTAAAAAGAGTGCGAATTTAATTTGATTAATTTTTGAAATTTTTTATTAAAAAGCGTACAATTTAAAGGGTAATATAAATTAAATTGATATTATAGTTATTGAGTAAATTAAAAGAAACGCTCTTAGAACAAACTCAATAATTTCTTTTCACCTCTCCATTCCATTCTCTCGTTACCTCAAATTTATTCGCATCTTAACTCAATTAACTTATTTTAATTTGTTCCTTAAATAGAAGAAAAAAAAGGAAAAAGAACAAAAAAATTAACTTTGACTTTGACTTAAAAAAAAAAGTACAAAAAGTATAAAAAGAATGTAACTACATCTATTGTCAATAGCTCTAAAATTACATAAATTACTACTTTTTTACGTGAGTTTACGTTATTTTCGTTTAAAATAACTAAAAATATCATGTCAAATCAATACTGTATTATATTTGAATCCAAGATTTAAAAAAAAATAAAATTAATTTTGTAAATATTTTTTATTTTATTTGTTGAATATTAAAAAAATTGCATCCATTTTTGTTTTTTTTAATCTCCCTAAAATCTAAATTTAAAATAAAATTTTTTTTTATCAAATTGATTAAATTTTTTGGAATTTGAAGTGACAAAAAATTAAAAATCTTTAAAAGAGTTGAAAATTTTATTTTATTAGATATTGAGTTACTGACAAAATCCAAAATTAGAAAAAATTTTAGATAATTTATTTGAAAATTAGATTTAGGAATAAAACTAATAAAAAATTTTCAATTTAAATAATTATGATCATTACTCAGTCAATAGATTAATATCACCGATAGCTATATAATTTTTGATGACATTTTCGAAAGTGACAACTTGATTAGATCCTGTAAAAAAGTTATAAGAATCGACCAAATTCTTGGCTTGCTGAAAAGCAACTTGAAGCCGTAAGCAGTCACGCGGACCCATTTTATGAACCGCGATCAACTGATCCGAACAGCAGCCAAGTCCACCACGGGCTCTATTTTCAGAATATGTATCAATCCATTTGGGATATTTACCACTGTAATGAGTCATAATATCAAACACCAAAAATCTCTCTCTTTTTTGTTCATCAATAGATTTTCCAATCATGCCTTTGTGAATTCTCAAGCATTTATTTATGTCAACATCGTCTATACCAGTGTCTGGACAATTTTTGATATCATTGATTAGTGTTTTGGCTATTAACTGGAATGCAGTTTGGCTGAGCACAAAGCCTGGACCACCAGAATGGTATCCATCTTTGACAATAACCCTAAAATTGTAGCCATATGTAATTGGTTTTTGGGGTGATTTGTCTTGTAAAAAAGCCTTTAGGTTCATTAAGTTAACACATGCATCATCATCTACAATGTAGTACCATTGGTAGCTCGGAAATTGATTGTATACATAAATGATTGACTGGTAAAGCTTTTGGGTTAAGTTGTCATGGTCTTCGGTCTTCAATCCTTTGGGCTGAATCATTCTTATGTTTTCGAATACTTCAATTGTTCTGTTGGTCATTTTGGGCCGCAAATGTTTTGGCAAAAGGGTTGTGAAAGTGTAATTGTCGCATTTATGGCCCCAAATTCGATAGACATTCAGTGATTTATTTATTTTTATATTATTTGGATGAGTTTTTATTAGACAAAATATGGTCGGATAACTGGTCTTATTCTTGTTCTTATTTAAATGGCAGCTTTCGGAAAAGTCAACATTTTTATCTATTCTTGTGGGTGTATCAAATATTGATTGCTGATTTAAAAGATCAATGCTTATTTTTGCCGATACAAGAACTAATGTGATGATTGAGAAAATTTTTATTTTAAATTTATTCATTTTAGGCTCCAAAGAACAAAAATTAAAAAATTTTTCTTGGTCATTTATAATTCAGATTTATGCTTGGATAGTTTTTGATGTCATGAGTGAGTGTTGTGAAAGATTTTCGAGTCTAGTTTTTAATTTTTAATAAAATTTAATGCTCGAAAAGAACCTTACCTCACAATCATGTTAATTCTGCCCCCGTTTTTTGTGGTCAAATTTTATTTTTTCGATAAAGAAAAGATGTTTTTCATAAAATTACACATTTTTTTTAGGGGAATGGATAGTTTTCAACCGATTTAATTTTTATCCTATCTTATGTTTTTTTAATGAAAAAAGCTTTGTCTTGAGAATCTATGAATTTTTTTGGGATAGAATTTTTTTGTTTTTAAGTTGAAATTCTAAGTTTTTTTTAATATTCTTTGAAAATATAAACAAAACAAAATTAAAATAAAAAAAATTTAAAAAAACCATAATGTCCACTTCAAATAGTGTTGGGAACCGTACAAACGGCCATTGATGCGAACAAGACCGCCTAGACGGACGGTTTTAAAGGCGGACGGCCACTTTGGCGGCCAGGCCGGCGGCCAAAAATTTGGACCGCGAAGTTGGCCGGCCAAAACATAGACGGACGGCCAAATGTACGGCCAAACTTAAAACGGACGGCCACTTTGGCGGCCAGGCCGGCGGCCAAAAATTTGGACTGCGAAGTTGGCCGGCCAAATCAAAGACGGATGACGATAAAACCATATCAGCGAAAAAAATTTCCTTTAGAGTAAGAAAATTGGCAAAAATTTTTTTTTAATAGAAAATGCCAAATATTTTAAAAAAAATAATTTTTCTTGAAAAATCTAAATTTTTGAATTTTTTTTCTAGATTAAGGTTAAGAGATTTTTATGTAATATTTGAAAATTTTTCGTTTCTTTAAATTAAAAACTTAAAAGAACATCAAAAACTTTTTCCCATAAATTTTTTACCGCTGATTTTGTCTGACCGCCAAAGTGGCCGTCCGTTTTAGGGCTGGCCGTACATTTGGCCGCCCGTCTATGTTTTGGCCGGCCAACTTCGCGGTCCAAATTTTTGGCCGCCAAAGTGGCCGCCTTATTTTGGCCGCGTTCGGACCGGCCAGGCTTGGCCGCCGCCCAACACTAACTTCAAAAGAAAATTCGAAAAAACTAACATGTATTTCAAAAGAATAATACCTTACACCTTACATGAAAGTTCTCTTATGACCACAAGAAAAATGCTTAATCGACTAAATAAACCAAATGATTTAATTAAGTTTGTAAATGAATATAACCTTAAATTAAAGTCTCAGCACTTAATTAAAATTAAGATTTCTGAAATAAATGATTTTCCTAAATTAGATCTTAAAGATATTGAAAATGATATTACATTTGGTAAATATCAATTAGGACAGTGCATAAGTTATTTATCATCAATGTTTCGAGAAAAAGATAATGTTTATGTTTATTTGAATAAGGATGAGAGTATTTTTAATGACTTTATAATTATCTACTCTGACATACCATCAAGGGATATTAGTAAAAAAAAGTATAGAACTTATGTTAAATATATTTGAAATGTTAACCTTTCAGAGGCTATACAAGGTAATGTGTAGCGACAAGTTGGATATGACACCAAACTTTCGGCTTACCCATTGTGGATGTGGTGTCACCAGCAAATAAGCAAAATTTTATTTGCTTCACTTTGATTTTATATTTATCATCTATAAGTTACAAAGAAATGCTTAAAAGAGAAATTAAGCTAATCGCTTGTTTACTTGTTTTTGTTTTCTAAGCTTAAATATCTTCTTTTTACCACTTGCTATTTTTTACTTTACTTAACCACGGTCTAGAACGGCCGTTCTCCAAAGATT
>QEOQ01000534.1:382399-472510 GCA_010279815.1 Brachionus plicatilis | reverse complement strand
TTTGAAAAAAAATATTAAAAAGTCCTGACTTGGACTTTGAAAAAAAAAATTAAAAAGTCCTGACTTGGACTTTGAAAAAAAAAATTAAAGTCAAGTCAGATGACTTGACTTCCGAAAATTTCAAAGTCAAGTCAGTGACTTTGAAAAGACTTTAAAATGACTTTTTTTTTTGACTTTTGCCCAAGTCTGCTCCTACTACTACTACTACTTTTAATGAAAATTTGGTGATTCCTTAATGAATCTTAAAATAAATTGAAATCATTTTCTTTTAAATTTAAAGGATCATTTAAAATTTTCAAAATTTCGAAAGAATCTCTATATTTTCGTCGACTGGAAAATTGATAAACAACAGGAAGCCAATTGAGCCAATTTATGTTATCTCAAGTTTAAAAGTTTTTTTTGGAATTTTTTTTTTAATTTTTTCAAAATTCACTAGGCTATCTTGTTATCTGTATTTTTTTAGGAAATTTATAGTAAAAAAATTAAATCAAAAATTATGAAGCTGGAACTTACGAGATAAATTATGTTGATGATAATTTCTTTTTTATTGAAAGTATTGGTGAAGATTATAAAGATTAAAATAATTTTAATGATGATGAATTGGGATTGAAAAAATTCTTAAGATGAAGTAAGTAATGAAGCCTATGATAACGAAGCTTACAAAACGATTCGTGAACTGAATGTTGGAGCAATATTTGTCCTTTTAAGGACTGATATAAATTGAAAGAAGGATTTTATGGAATTTTCGATTTTAAATTTCATTAAGGAAGCATATTTCCAAATTCAACATTCAAAATTAAACTGATTTTTTTATATCTGAAAATCTCTGCAAAATTTTTATTCATGCAGAATTATGCACAATACTTGGATATGATATAAAATGGTTTAAAAATGTGTTTCAAAGTTTGATTTTTTGATTAAAAATTATCAAAAATATTTTTTTAAGATAATTTTTGAGCATGAACATCAAAATCTTTTCATAAACATACATTTTAAAGATGGGAGGTTTTAAAGAATGAATGATATAAGTCAATCAACTCATTGCATTCACACAATTAAATATTTAATACGTAAAAAAATATTTATTTGATTTTTCTTCTTTTGATCGTGTTGTTTTGTCAAAAAAAAAACAATTAAAATTTATTTTATTTATTTAATATGAAACAATTTAAAAATACATTAAAAAATAAAATGTTTATAAATTAAAAAATTAATTAAAAAAATTAAACAAAAAAAAATTTTGGTCAAATTTTAACTTTAATCATCAATTTTTAAGTTCAAAATTACTCTTTATTTTTATTTTTCTTATATTAATTTAGGAGAATATAAATGAGAGAAATTGTTCATTCTGCTTAAAAATTACTTTTCGGCTTCTTGCACGTTAAAGTTTACAGATATTTTTTTTATATCTATTTAATAATTACTATATATTTATTAAATAGATAATTGAATGAAATTTGTAAAATTTTTTGAAATGCTTCTTATACGACGAATATTTTTTTTAAATTTTATCATTAACTAAAAAAAATTATTAAAAAAATATAATGTGATTTTCATTTTTTGGTTCATAAGTAAACAATAAAAAATGACTAAATTTTGAACGTGATCAATAACGCATTTAGCTAAAAAGGATCCAAGTATTAACATCATAAATCTAACGATTATCTAAAATGATTTACGGAACTATTTAAATTTTTCAATAGTTTACATTTAAAAATATCATTTTTTAAAATCATCCAAAATTTTGATTCTTTTTTTTTATTTCTACTATTTTGTCTCCTTTACTTAGCTTTTTAGTCCATACAATTATAAAATTTACGAACAATTCAACAAATTCTAAAAGACTTAAAAAACTCGCGCCTAAAAATAATCCAGCTATTCCTCCTAAATTTGAAATAAGTGAAATTAAATTAAAACTTTCTCTTTCACTTATTAAAGTATAATCTAAATCTTCATAAAAAATATTTATTGACAAAAGTTCCTCTTTAAGTTTTCTTTCTTCAAGTCCTGTTTCGTTAAAAAAGTGCTGTACAATTTCCTCCCATTCTTGATTTAAAAAGTCAACCATGGAATAAGTTTTTTCTAATCTTGAACTTTCACATTCCAATGGACACATGGCCAAACAAGAACCGGAAATCTCCGAGTTGGATGAAAATTCATACCTATTGCTGCGAGCACATTCAATTAAATGAATGAAATTACTGCAAACCTGAACATTTTGCTCTATCAAAGGATAAAAAGAAGATAAACAGTTACATTTTTCTAATAAAAATTTCTGCAAACACACTGACATGCAAAATCTTTGGCTATACTTAAATCCCTTTGAATGAATAAATTTGAAAATTTCTGAATCAAACGCATCAGGATTGTCTGTGTCACCATCACAATCAGTGTATGGCTTTTTGATTTTTTTTATAAAAACTCGCGAAACTGAAATAAATGTTTCGAAGCCGACTGGTGCCATTAAAAAGTTACTTGGTATTTCTGTATGATTATGAATGAAAACAACAGCTCCTCTTCTGTGATTTAGATGACTTAATTCCCTAGGAACACTCACATTTAAGACTATTTGTAGACCATTTGAAAATCCTGGTATTGAATTGGTTAAAAGGTCTTTGCTGTCTGTGTTAAATTGAAAACAATTTCCAAATAAATGACTATTATAAAATTTCCAAAATGAAGCATTATCACAGGATTTTGAATTAAATAAGCATGAAATAAAAAGTTTTTCAAAATGATCTCCAAACTTGTCTATGTTCTTGTGGTAGTCTGGATTCGAATAGATTTCATTAATTGATAGCTGATGTTTCTTTAATGGATTGGAATAAATGTTGCTTTTGTTGGTAAAATATTCAATTGCGTAATCTGATGTAAAAAAATTCACGTTACAAACCGTAACAGACGGAAAAACTGGTGAAATTTCGTATTTTGTTTCTATTTTAGTTGTTGTTTCATATTTTAAAAAATTCGTAATATTTTTGATCACCATGAATGAGCAAAATGCTATGGCGATAAGAAAAAATATTATCCACATTACTCTGGTAAAAATTGTTGAAGATTTGTCTATTTTAGATAGACCATGAATCGTTGAACTCGATAAATGTTCCTTTAAAATAAGTTTAAAATTTTTATTCGCCATTTTGATTAATTTAAGTTTTCTGATACATAATAAAAAATATTTCATTTTATTTTCTGGTTTTATTGTTTTTTTTTTTTAATAAAAATTTAATTCTTTTTTAATTTGTTTTAATGTTATTTTTAAATGAATTATTAAGTTCATGTTGAAAATTTATACTTTTCTTTAGTTAATTGCTAAGAATAAAATTGAAAAAAAATGAAATTGAAATCTGTTTTTTTTTCTAATAAATCGAAAATTGAATTAAAAAGAAATCAATTTTAAATTTGTTTGGTGAAATTCAGTTCATGTTGCATTTTGAAAAATCTTTCTTCAAATTGTGATTATTATGAAGTTTTCTTTTTCGTTGATTAAAAGAAAATTTGTGAAGTTATTTTGTAATTTCAGCATCGTTTTAAAGTTTTTGGAAAAAGCTGAATTAAAACTAATTTAAATTCCCCAAAGCTGTTAAACATCAAATAAAATTAAAACTTTAAAATAAAAAGGGACACTATTAGAGTTTCTTTTAAAACAATTTTAAAATTTTGTTAATTTTGTCTTACTAGATATTATTATTATTTATTTGTTTTTCTGTTCGAGCATGCGCTTCTTCAGATAAAAAAAAAATAAAATAAAATAAGATAAAATAAAATAATTAGAACAGTTTAAAAACTTTTAAATTTAAAGTAAGTTATTTTTCATTTATTAATGAAAGGATGAGATACAAAAATAATAATTAAAGGGCTGGGAGAAAAAAGAAAAAAAACAAAAAAAACAAAAAATATAGATAAGATCTTAAGAGTCAGAAAAATTTTGTATAATTAGATATGTGACCAGTGGGGTCACATAAGTGACTTATGTTGAATAGGTGACCAGGCATTTTTTTTCCTGGTCAAATATTCTCTGGTCAAAAAATATGTGATCAATCTTTTTTTAAATAAAATATAGAAATTAATATCGATTCTAGTTTTTTTTTATGTGACCAAAAAAAAATTTAAGTGACCAAAATATTCCAAAGATTAAATTTTTTAATGAAAATTATATTTTTATCTTTCAGACGCTCTATGACCTTGTCTGAACCGTCACAAAAAACCTGATCAAATTCATTTTCCTTTAAAAAATCTCCATCATCTTAATCTTCAATAATATCACCGATTTCTGACCCGAATTCTTAACTTTTAGGAGATCCTAATAATGATTCGCAATTGTATTCAAACTCATCATCTTCTTAAAATTTCTTGTAAATTTTTCTTAAATTTTGTTTTTTTTTTTTTAATTTCAAATATAAGTGACTTAAATTGTATTTTTGCTGATCAGGTTAAAAATTTAAGTGACCATTTTAAGTGACGTCAAAATTTGCATCATCAATTTGACTAGCTTGGTCAAATATTATGTGATCAGAGAAAATATGACCAGGAAAAAAATGTTTGATCATATATTCAAATTTAATATTATATATTCAGACAAACATAAACATAATGCGGTAAAACAAATAAAATTTTATTTAAAAAAAAAGATATATTTTTACAAAATACTTTTTATTGACAACAATTTAATCATCAAATATTTTTAAAAAAATTCTCAATTGAATAAAACAAAATCATTTATTTTTATTAGTATATAAAATTGTTTTTCATAGCCTAAATAAGTTGATTGAATTCTTTATATTTTACTTGAATATTTTTTCCTGGACAAGCTTTCCATTGACAGATTATTTTTAATACATTCTAGATTTCAAAATATTTGATGCCTAAAAATAAATTCTTAAATGCATTCAGTATTCAGTGGGAATTCTAAAAAAGACATGGTCCTAATGGTCGCGACCAAAATCTGAGTCAATGAATGCATGATTGGTTTTGTTTAGCTTACAACTATTGATTCTGACTGATTTTTATGTGCTTTTCTGGTCTTTGTTGGTCTTCTTATTTTGTCTATGCTCAATCGGAATTGTTAATAAGATTATCTAAAAAGCTTTATTAAATGAGCATTAATTTTACTATCAATTAATTAAACACTAATTTTATTATTATATGTTATTTATTAAAATTTAAAAAATAAAATTTCATATTGAAAAAAAATAGATAATTAAAATAAGCTATTCACAAATAAACAAAATTTCTATAAAAACACTGACATGCAGAATCTTTGACAATGAATGAGCAACTATGTTACTAATTGCTATGGCGATAAGAAAAAAATTATCCACATCAATCTTGTAAAAATTGTTGAAGATGTCTTTTTTAGATTTTAAGCAATCATTCATTAGTTTGCAAAATTCTATGACAATTGTTTTTCCACCAATGAAAAATATTGTTGGAAATTCTTTAATATTTTTTTTAAATAACGTATTTGTTCGATTTTTAAGACATGTCATTATAACGCATTATGCATTATAATGAGATGTTCTTTCATATAGAACATTGGTAGAAATTTTTGATTGTTTAATCTCGAAAATCCATCTTTTTTGAGAACTCAAATGCGTCTTTTATGACATGTCATAAGAGAGAACATTTTCTTAACCATATACACTGTCATTGTTAAAACAAATTTGAATTAAAATTTAGTTATGAGTCTTAGCTTAACCAGGGGTATGCTCAGTTTTTAAGAAGAAATTAGACGCTCTAAGGTAAAAAAAAGCAAGTAGACGCGTCTACCCGGGTTTCAATGGTGAGCTCACGCCTGCAAAACTATTTAAGCTTAGTCTGCTAAATTTTAGCCGATCAATATCTTTTACTATGGCATTTAAAAGATCGGCATTTAAGCACTATGATTTAACAAAAAGAAAAGGAAAAACGGCTAAAAACTTACATATTTCAAGGAGCGGTCAAATTAGCTGGCTAAAAGTCGCGATATAATCTTTGATAAAAGAAAAAAAGCGAAAAGCTGAAAGATTTTGAACAATTGTAAACAAATAAAAGTGATTTGTTGTAAACGTCTTTTTGAATGATTAAATTCGATGCGCAATGATAAAGTAGCTTACTTTAGAGAACTAGATTAAATTAACAATCCTCTTTATAAAAAAACATTTACTTTTTCAAAAACCAATCAGCGAATTATTTAGCATGATCATTTATAAAAACATGTCACTATAAATGCTTCTTTTTCAATTTTAGTACATTTTCGACTTTTAGTTCATGTCATATGTCAAAATTTTTAACCAGTTTTCGATATAAAAAGACATGTCTTAATTTTATTTATGATATACCTTAAAAAATCGAACAGTTACGTTACTATTATTATCATTTGATTAATTATTAATAATTGAACATTTCATCGCAAAAATCGAACAACCTTTAGTTTTTCAAATTTTAAAAATTTTATTTAAAAATTAAAAAAAAAAATAAATAGAAACTAGTTGTAGGCAGTTGGTACTTATTGTCGCTGGTAATTTTTGGCCGTTGGTACTTTTTGGTCGTTGGAAGTTGCTGGTAGTTGGGGTTGGGGGTTGTTGGTAGTAGAATAAAAAAAAAAAGTCTTGACTTGGACTTTTTTTTTATGACTTGGACTTTTTTTTGGGACTTTTAAACAACTCTGATTTATACAAATTGCTGTGTGAATTTTTTTTGGTATATATGAGCCCCATAATGGCCGATCAAACAAACAGACATTTTCAAACAAGGTTGAGTCTTGGATATTTTTAATTTACGCGTAATTTCCATCAATGAACACATCCTAATTGGGCAACAAATAAATTGGTTCAAACACTCTAAGCTTTTTTTCACTTATTCTTTTAGAAGGATCTTGATAGCTTACAGGCATGAAATCAGTTAATTGCGAAAATGTATCCAAAAAAAGAACAAAAACACTTCCTTTGAGATTCGAAGTCAAACTTCTGAGAATGAAATAGTTGTCGGGAAATTATGATGATGCCTCGTCAACAAAAACTAAGGGTGCCTTCTTTCATAAACAGGTATAGATACTTTTTTAATAACGTCAATGTTCTGATAAATTGATGTTTTTTCAACAAGACCTTCTTGATTTCCATATGAATCAAAGAATTGTCTGCAGCTATAGTTTTCTTTTTCTCATTTAGAGTGTCAATGAAAGTTTTGAGATAACATTTGAAATTCGTTTCAACATTTTCTTTTTTTAGCAGAAGATCTGCCAGAGCACTTCTTCTCCGATACCCATTACTTTTTAAGTCTAGAAGACAGCAATATACAACGGAAAATCCCTCGTCAACAAGTCCGAAACGGGTCTTGTCACCTCTACGGACAATTGTCCCGGTCAATTGATAAAATGTAAATTTGCGGACATTTTTTTTTGTTTAAGATTTACCTGTAAATATACGGACAATGAGAAAATTACCTGGACAATTTAATAAAGTGCTGGACAATTAAAGAAAAAATTAATTTTATTATGATTATACTAAATAAGATTTTGAGTTTTTATAAATTGCATAATTAGAGGCTAAATTAAGAATTACAATTTTTTGATTTGCTAATCCTTAAATTGTATTTATTTTGAGAAATGTTATTTTCAGTTTCTTTATTCTGAGACGTTGTTGCAACAATATTTTCATCAACCTTCTTTGGACGATCTCGCTTCTTAGGAGTTAACTTATCTTTACTTGGCGGTTTAAAACTTCGTCAACGGCAGGATGATTTGGAATACTAATAGTTGAAGTTTTCACTAAAGAGCATTGGGTCACTGAACGATCATGTACTTCTCCAACTAAAATTGAATATTTCGACAATTTTAATACATTTTCATTGGCATTGATGTGTTCAGTTGTGTGACGTACGTTTCTTTTTTCAGCTAACGTATGAACAAACTGACGTTGAACAACATTTAGATTATTTAATTCGAGAACTTCTTGTATTGAATCGATGAATTTATCAATTTCAACCTCTATTTCTTGTTCAAAATCAACGTAAGTTTGTATGTTTTGTTCTAAAAAAACTTCAGGTTCTTGATTCTCTTTTTTATATAAAGGTAATTCAAACTTTTCAAAATCAAAATCCTCGATGTCAAGCAAGTCTTCTTCGTCCTTCTCCAAAGACATACCATTTAAAAGTTCAACCAAGTCCTCACTCTTTACTATTGAATTTGTCTTAGATATAACTTCTAAAATTGCATCACCGGCATCTGTTCGATCAACACAGGCATTTTTTCTCCATATAAATTCATCAAGATAAGAGTTTAAAAATTTTCTTGACACCCCTCGCATTACCTTGAATTGTGTTTTAGCTGAGCACCAGATAGATTCGATGCTATTTGTAAGTGTACCATCTGGATCGACAAAATGTAGATCGTGATTTACAGTCTTATGCTCGAAACTTTTATCTAATTGCCGGATACGAGTGTAAGAACTCCAACAATTTGAATAGATCATTGTATTAGGCAAAATTTTATCATAAATTACATTAAGAAGAGTGAAAGCGTCTCGTTTGGGGATTTGAACAAACAGGCATTTTGGGTCTTTTCCACGTTGATACATTCCAAATACCCAGACTTGTGGACGTTTCAAATCCTTCCCTTTGTGATGTTTCACTTTAACGAAAAGAGATTCGTCAATCTCTACGATTTTACCTTCACCACCTAACTTGAAATTGTCTTTATCTAATGCTCTGATTGCGGCTAATCTAAGTTTTTGTTGCATTGTTATAATAGACTGACGACTTTCTTCTAGAATCTTTGCTTGGTCAACTTGTCGTGTTTGTATGGCCCAATAATAAACCATTTTTAGGACTATCTTAAGACTAAACGTGGTTGATTCAAAGAGTGTACCTTTTCTAATGGACCGACGCTCACGGCAAGTCGAACATCGCCAAGCATACAAATCTGGAATATCTGGTCGTTCAACAATATTAAAATCTTTTTTACATATCTCACAAAAAATTGAAGAAGGAATTAATTTTTTTTGTTTAGGCCAGTTTATTATCAGTAAATTATCGTCGAGTTCCATTACTTCACAAAGTCTAAATTTTTCAATCTCATTCGGCTTATTCATTTTTGCTAAGAGTTAAAATAAAATCGCAAAATAAGAGAAACAAAATAAAAACAAAAAAAGTCAAACAATACAAGATTTATTAAAACTAAATCTTGTTGCTTTTTTCATCGCAATTTTTTAAATCAAATAAAAAAATTAATTGACGTAAAAACTTGTTTTTTTTTTATGGACAATTAATTAAATTAGTGGACAATTATTTTTTTACCTGGACAATTAATTTTTTTAGTGTCCTCCAATTTACATTTTATCAATTGTCCGGGACAATTGTCCATGGTGGTGACAAGACCCTCCGAAACATGCTCTTGATTTACCGAATCCACTGGATTGAAAAAGCATAGGGAATGGGCCTTAAAAAAATTATAACTTTCTATGTATTTTCTTATTTGATTACCTAAAAACTTTCGTGAGTTAATGCCAATACAAGAATTTTCTAACAAATTAGTAGTAGACGACTCAGCTATCAAATTTTTAATTTCAGAATTTTAAGAAGTTTTCATCTATTGACAAAAAAAAAAGAATCCTTTTAAAAACTTTTTATCCTTTAAAAACTTAAAAACCATAAAGAGTCTTAAAAAAAGGAATGAACTTTTTGTACTTTTTGACAAAAAAACACCATAAAGGACGTACTTTTTGTACTTTTTTTATTAAGTCAAAGTTAGTTTCTACCCATATTTTGACTGAGCGATTGACGTCGTAAGACGTCAAGAGCTTTGTCAAATTAGGGTTAATTGAAAGGTTATTTTCGTTTTAACAAAATAAAAATAAAAGGAGCTTAAGGGAATTCGGGTTTATTGAATATAGGGAAAGATACAATAGATAAAAAATTACGTTTTTTCTATACCAAGAACTAAATAAAATTTTTTAATTAAAATTTAAAAAAGGATAGTACAAAAAGTACATCCTTTTTTGGATAGAAACTAACTTTGACTTTGACAAAAAATGATATTGGTCTACAAAAATCCACAAAGCGGACATCACCAGGGATAGGATATCAAAGAGACTATGTCTTTGTCTCTTCACCATGGATTACAATTCCCTACAACTTTTCTTTATATTGTACGGATGGCGGCAAAATTGAAAAAAATTTCGATTTGTTTTCAGTGTTCACTAGTGCTGTGAACAAATTCTGGATACAGAGATTTGTTTTTTTCAATTTGTTCAAATCCAAAGCTTTTTTTGGTTTGCGTAAGTACATTTAACATCAATTTTTAGTTATATTAAAAATTTATTTATTTTTAGGTTCAAAAAATACCAGCAAATATGACAGCGTTACAATGAAATGTAGAGACTGTCTACTTTCATATCAAATGGTGTTTGTTTACAGAAAAAATATGTGTAGGTTATACTGTAACCATAGTACATTCCTACACATACATGATGGTATAGAGTCGCATGACCAATCAATTGTATAATTTTATTTTGAAAAACCAAATATCCAAACGCCCGACAAATCCAACAGTAGATATTTTACAGATGGAACAGTCGTAATTTGGATATTTACCGAAATATATTTGTATTTTTTTTTATTTATTTCAGAATTTATTTGTATATATTTTAAGTGAAATGTAATTCAACTTATAATAAAAATTTTCTTTATTAACTTTAAATTTAATTAAAGTAATAATAAAACGAAACACATTCAAAAACTAAACTTATGTAGTGACATACATAAATTTTTCCAAGTGAAATATTTCTATCCTTAGATACATTATGAACCCAAAACTAACTTTGACTTTGACTTAAAAAAAAAATACAAAAAGTACATCCTTTTTTGGTTAGAAACTAACTTTGACTTTGACTTAAAAAAAAAGTACAAAAAGTACATCCTTTTTTGGGTAGAAACTAACTTTGACTTTGACTTAAAAAAAAAGTACAAAAAGTACATCCTTTCCTTATTTTTTGGAATTTTATAAAAAATTAAAGACTCAATTTTGATATGATAGTTTCGCTCACAAAAAAAATTCCTTTTTTTTCTTCTTCAAATAATTTTTTTTTGTGAACTTCGAATTGTAATTTAAGATGAAAACTGTTCGATAATTTTAAAATATATGAAAAGTAAATGTCAAAAGTATTCCAGAATTTGTCGCTATTTATCTGTATGGCAATGTGATATTTTGGTACAAAAATTACAGTACAAAAAGTAATAACGTTATATTTTTTTTAATTGTGCATAACAGTAAAAGTACAAAATTGTACAAAATTTTACCAAAACGAATTCTAAGCTCTGCAAAAACTCTGCAATTTATTCGATAGTCTAATCAAATATTTTTAGAGAAATTTGCAGAGTTTTTGCAGAGCTTAGAATTCGTTTTGGTAAATTTTTGTACAATATTGTACTTTTACAGAATCATTTATGCACAATTAAAAAAAATATTACGTTATTACTTTTTGTAATGTAATTTTTGTAGTAAAATTTCACAAGGCAATAATCTTTTGATACCGCTATATTAATAAAAACTCCGCTTTTTGAAAAAATTCAGTATAATTTGATAAGTTTTCCACTGTTTTGATACTCAAAGTGTAGAAAATAAATTGCGCTCAACTTACAACATGCCAATGGCTATAAAGAAAATTTTTTTTTGTTCTAAATGCAACCCAAAAAAATAATAAATTCTATTTAATTTTATTAGGGTAGATATTTTTTTTATAAATTAGTTTTTTTTAGATTAGATGTATTTTTATTAATTAAGACTAAACTTTGATGAATTAAATCTATTTTTACTATTTTTTAATAATAAATTTTGAAAAATTTTGATCCATTAATAGTCAAAAATCCTTAAATATCTTGAATTCCTTACATTAAATACAAATTGTCTTCATAGCTAGCTTATTTTTTTATTACGCTTAATTTGTAAGGAATCATATTCAGTCTTTGAATTAATTGTCAAGTTTTTATAGCTCGCCATACTTTCATTTATTTATTTTTTCGTTTTATAAAATTTATTTACCTTCATGTTTTAAGAATATCATAAACAACGAATTTTCATGACAAAATATCTCTATTACATTATTGCTTTCAAAATATTTATAATCCGTGTTTACTTTGAAAGAGCTATTTTCAACTTAAAAATATTAATAATTTTAGGGAAAAATTTTAAATACTTAAAATTACAATTAATGAATTTTTCATTTTCATATTCGCAATATTTTATGTAAACTGAACTGTCACAACTTATTAATCTTTCAATTCCATTTACAAATAATGATCTTAAAAGAATTTGATTTTCCATCGCTGTAGTAAAATATTTAGTAATTACTAAAAGTCAACAGGGTTTTTAAATTCAATTTTGAATTGTAAATCAAAAGCACATTTCGAATAAACTAACATTTTTGCTAAAATATTGTTTCAAAACTAAATTCCACAATGGATTGATTTTTTCTCCCTGATTTAATTAAATTAATTATTATTAACAATCAATGGGATATAAATATAAATGTACTTTTTACGAGTAATAAAAAATTTATTAAAATTCAGATATTTTATCGTTGAATTCTTAAAGATAAAAAACCCAAAATTCTCATTTCTTTTTAATTACATTCAAGCACTTTCTTTCACAATATTTATGCTTTCATTTTTGATAAATTACTCTTAATTTCTCAAGAACAAATGGTGCGAAAGTTAATCAAACCGAGAAATTTAAATATGTATGTGATTGTGGTAGAAATAGTAGTAGTAGAAGATCGAATGATTCGATCTTTTAAACATTATTCATTTTAATATCCGTAATACTTGATCATAACCAAATTATTCATACTTATAATTCTTTCAATACATTCAATCAATTACGAACTTATATGAATTTGATTTTGTATTGCCAAAAATATTTGTTTACATCTCAAAAAATAGGTACTTTTTAATATTAAATAGATTATTTTAAAGAAATTCTAAAGATTAGCTTCTATTTGAAATTTATTTTAAAACCAATTTTCATGAGTGAACATATTGATACCCAAAATTATTAAAAATTGATCCAAATTAAAAATATTCTTTGTATATTATTAAAAATATCCTGAAAAAATTTAATAATACCTATTTGATTAATAAATTAGCCTAAAGATTATTCAAATTTGTGTGAATATTTAAGTAAAACATTATTGATGATTTAACAAACAATAAACTAATCAAATTTTTATTTTTACTAAACAATTTTTTATTAAATAATTAAAAAATAATTAAAATTCAAAAATTTTTCTTAAAATATATTAATCATCCAACTGACATAACAAGGCAACTCCTTTAAAAAATAAAAAAAAATTAGAAAAAATTCTAAAAACAAAAAATCAATTACCTCTTTTGATCCAATGTTCCACAGGAAGATCAGTTTTTAGCATTATTGGCAAAACAAAATTGGTTGAATGACCAGTAGTGCTTAGAACACCACGACGCTCACTGGTCTTATAAACCGGACATTCATAACTTGAACTAATCTTCAAGTCAGCGTTTTTAATAGGTTTGCACCAAATTATCGGCATGACATCATACAATATTTTCGAATGTTGTTCACCTAGCAGGCCTTTTTCACGGTCCCATCTGGCACCGTCCACAAACAAGCCGTAAATATACGCACCGTCTGTCGGATGCTCATCAATGTAATCCTTGGCTATGACCTCAAAGTCAAATGTCAACAAATCAATCGGTATGGTGTATTTACGAGCATAGTTCTGCTTGACCCCAGTCAAAAATGCTTGTGTAAAGTAAAAACCAGATACCCAAAACGATGGTGGCTTATTCTGATCATACCATTTTTGCAAAAATTTCAATCTCTCTAACAAATCGTTGAAATAGCTTCCCAAAGGCTTCAAAGACGGATACGAATGTTTAACCCACATCTCAGGCACTTTGCCAATCAACAAACTATTTGCCAACGACTCCAACTCTTGGTTCATAACTACCAAACCTTTGATGGCTTTTTGCAAATTCTGAAAACTTGTGCGCACCACTGTTACCAATTTATTGTATCTTTCCATTTCTTGCACCAAAACTGTGTTCATGCTTTCTTCATATCGGGTCGGATACTTTTGCATTGCCAACTCGATGTTGAAATTTGGCGGCAATTTTCCCAATATGTCCTTGGAAATGTCCATTAGCTGTTTGTCAGTGTCACCACCCTGGGCCGATGTGCTACCCAGTGTAAGCAAAATAGAGTCAAATAAAAGTTTGGTTGCCTGAAGATCCTTGGAAATGTCCACATTTTCGTGCATACCAAACACCTCCGGGTACTGGGTCTGCGGCAAATTTTTTATAAACTCCACATACTCTTCGTATTTGCTCTTGGGCGGTATAAAGTAAAGACCACTTGGTGAAACTTTTGTCTTATTTTCAAGCGCCACTCTAGGATTGAAGAAATCAGCCAAAATTGTCTTTAAACACCGTCTGTCCCAGTCATCGGTAACCCTACCACCGTAATTGCACTCTCCGGTCATGTATGATATGGCATCATATGGCACATCTTCGTATTCGTTCAAAAACATGAGAAGTTGTCTTACCGAAATGTGAAGATCGGAATCGTTGAATCCGTATGGAATGTTGAAGCCCAGTGGTCCGAACTTTCGCCGCTCTTGAATCAAAGCATGAAAAAAGCAAAGGCCATACAACAGTCTATCAAAGTAGGCCTCTTTTTCGGGCTGTATTCCCTGTAAAAATTCCGCATCGCTAATCGGATCATTCATGTAGCTTTGAAGCAAATTCATTCTCAGGCCAGTGGGTGGTTCGTTGGTCATTTTGACTCCATTTTGAAGCACAGTGACCGGAAATTTGCTCGATGGATAGCTGGTCAGCCAGAGTCTGAACTCCGGATGGGTGTTGTCAGTGCGGAATTCTTCGCATATTTTTTCCAGCGCAGTCATCCATGAAACTGCTAGATGACAATTTTGCAGACATACCCAGGTACCATTTTGCTGCGCTTCGGCGATCAACTTTGCGGCTATGACTCCTTGGCCTTGTCCCAGGGAAATAGCTTTAAATTTGTCGCCGTCGAAGCCCTTGTCCTGTGAGAACTTTAACAGCTGAGCCATGGGGTCTGCGCCCGGCGACAGAATGAACACCAAAGGAATGCAGCTGTTCGAATCGGCATAGGACTTGGCCAAATCGAACGGTGGTGGTTCGATAAACTTTTGACCAAGGTTTCTCTTTACAAATTCTGTCACTGCCAGTGTTATTTTGTCCGGACATATGCAGCGAATTACCATCATTTTTTGGAATTGATTTAGCTTTTCGTTAAAGGGCTCCGGAAAATTGGCCAAATGAGGCTCTTTGGTGTCATACAACTCTTTCCATTTGTCCAATTTGGTCTCAAAATTTTCCCTAAATCCCTTGAAACTAGGCAAGTCATTGCATCTGCAAATTTCGTCCCAGCTTTTGTCCACTAGCCAAGCGGACGCCGGGTTTTTGAGCTTGTTCTCTAGGCCAACGCCACCTGTCAAAAAGAACATGTACTCGTTTCGGTCCAGCTCACTTCTGGCCATCAGCAAATTTGAGCACAAAATAAAGGAAAAAAGCAGCTTGTCTTTTTCAAACAAAGACCTGCACACATTCGAATACAGATTGTAGGTGAAATGCTCCTGAAGATTTTTCAGTCTTCTTTGTATATTTTTGGACTTGAGACTGTCCTGGATGGAATTTAGATACAAGTTGATGAACCACTGCAGCGAGTATTGGTACATTGGGTCAATGTTTGGCAAATCGGTAAGACAAAAGAAAAGTGTTGACGAATGCTGAGCCATTGGTTTGTATTCTTGGCGCGATGTCTCAATTTTTTTGGCTGTTTCTTGGCCAATTTTTTGCTTCTTGTTGATCTCATCAGCGATTACTTTGGCATCATCCAGAGTCTGAATGGCAGTCTCGTCTTCTAGAATATTTCCTTCGGAAGACAGAGTGAACAAAATTCTGTCCTCTACGTCTTTTAGGGCCTTGGCGTTCTGGGCTGTGGTGATGATCAGTGCTTGTCTTTCTTCCTCAAGTTCTGGCCTCTCTTTGGCAACCACAATGCCCAGCAATTGATCTTCTAGACCCTCGAGGGTTATCATAAAATTGAGCAGATTGACTTTTGTGGCCACTTCGGGCAAGTAGTGCGGATTTCTTAGCTTGGTTGTGATGTAAAGTCGGAAGTCCTTGCTGTACTCAATTAAATTGTCACCCAACTTGATCATTTCTACGCCGCCTTGTTTGAATGTAGAGCGCAGCAAGAGCGGCTCCAGTGAAGGGTCAAGCTCTTCGCCTACATTTTCCAGCAACACAGGAGTTCCGAACTGGATAGAATTTTCCAAATTTCGCATCATGTCCGAATCGGTAAGTTTTAAAATTGTCAATTTGTTGTCTTTTTCCGAGTTTTTCACCCATCTATTCGCTTGACCCTGTGGATCTATCATCAAGGGCCATCGCTTCGAGTTAAAGACTATGACCGCGTTGTCTATTGAAAAAGAATCTTTTGGCAAGCCAGCAATGGTCCATTGTTGAATTTTTATAGGCTCACCCAGTGTTGAACTAAGCGAGTACTTGGTCGGGTCGCTGCAGGCGATTTTTTTCGATTTGGAAACTTTGATCCAATCGGTAATGCATTCTTCTCTAAAAATGGCCGTGAATGGGCCCAGGTAACCAATTACTCCGGACGAAATGAGCACGTCGCCGAGTAAATTGTCGTAAATTTGCTGTAAATTTTCAGCTGCTTGGGTCCAGCGGGTTTTTTCGCCACCAAGGCCACCTATTAATTTCTGAGCTCTGATTAATTTTTTTCCGCACAAGTCAACTTCTTTTTCCAGGTGATTTTTTTTGTCTGTCGTGGCCTGGAAGTCTTGTCTAAGCTTTTCCAATTTGTCTTCCACTTCTTTTAGTTGGGACTGCTTTTCGTTCAGTGCTTTGTTCAGCACAGCGAGCTCTTCTTGAGCAGTGGCTAATTTTTCTTCCTTTGGTGCTACAACTTTTTTAATTTCGTCATACTTGACCATCGCTTGTGCCCATTTGCAAAGACCCTCTGCAGCTGATGAAGCATTTGCCACTCTGCTTGGTTGAAATTCTGGATTTGGCATGTATTCTTTTTTTATTTTGGCTACAGCTGCCGGATTGAGATTGTCCTTGTCAAAGGCGATCAAATCTTTTAGGAAGCCCATGTCACCGAGCAGTTTTTTTGACGGTATCCAATAATCCATTATCTTTAATAATTAGAGTTTATAAGCAAATTTTATCAATTATTAGGAATATTTTTTTGAGGTCTAATTTTCCTCACCGCTAATTTTAAAATAACTATTAAAAATATTTCTTGCTTTTTTAAAATTAAAAAGGTTTTTAAATTTAAAAGGTTGCGGTTAGAACAAAAAAATATCGTATATAAAAAAACATATAATCTTTTAGCCATAAGTTGTATTTTTGACACAATTTATTTTCTGTAAGGTACTATTTTTAATATGGTACCATTTAAGGTACTAATTTACTTATTTAAAGTTTTTAATAAATTTTTTTTTTTATATCTGTAAATCTTTTTTTACATTTAGATGTATTTTTAATTGATTTAGACGAGTTTTTATTAAAATAGAGGAGTTCTTATTAAATTAGGGTAAATTTTATTAAAACAGCGGTGTCAAAAAATTATTCGCTTTTTTTCCGACAGTTTTTAAAGTATTAAAAATCAGTTTTTAAAAATTTAAAATCAGTTTTTTGGTACAGTTATTTTAAGAAAATTCAAAATTGAAAGACTTTTTATTTTTAAACTTAAAATTCGTTCTACCGACCCTTAACCCTACTTTCATAAAAAACTTTCAAAAATCAAAAATTTCATAAGTTAATATTCAAGTGGTCTAAAATTTATTTTCTAAATGTAACAAATTGCGAAAGTCTGTAAAAACTCTGATAATTAATTGCGTGTTTAATTTAAAAACTGGTATTGTGAAATTCAAATACAAATTGAACAAAAATTATTCTTTTTTTGATGATATAAAATTAAAGCTAATAAAATATACTTTAAAAAATAATTCAACAAAGTGCAACATACTTTATTTCACCTTTTTTACTTACAAATTACGTAACAAAGTATGTTGCACTTTGTTGAATTATTTTTTAAAGTATATTTTATTAGCTTTAATATTAATTCATCAAAAAAATAAGAATTTTTGTTTAATTTGTATTTGAATTTCACCTTTAAAACTTTTTAATTGCGGCAAATTTTGCAGAAACTTAAGAATATTTGCAGATTTTTGCAATGGATTTCACAAAAATTGATACGGTTTGTTATATCTATAGAATAAATTTTTAAATATTAAGTTACAAAATTTTTTCTTTTTTTAATGTAAGTTTTGTTTAAATTTCATCATACAACACAAGCTTAGTTTATTTCCCCATATTTTACTTCTTTTTTCTAAAATTCACTCGATTTATGACGAGTTAGAAAAAAAAAATTAAGCGTATTTTGCTCGATGACACAAAACAAATAAATAATTTTTCAAAATCTTAGAAATAACTAAGTTTTTTTATAACTCATTAAAAACTTTAATATAAATTTGTTGATGAAGCAATAATATTTAATATTTAAAAATTGTAAATATAAAAAATTAATTTAAATATTAAAAGAAATAAAACTTTACAAGTGATTTTGGAAAAATATTTCCTAAATAAATTTTTTTAAAGTATTTTTGAGTCAAATTTGTGAAAAAAATAAGTCTGAAAAATTTTTTCATAAAATAAAATTCCTTTTATAAATGATCTGATAATATGTTATTCATTTTTGTTTTCTTTAAAAGAATTTTTTTATCATTCTTTAAGTTTTTAAATAATTTTGAATATTCAAAAGGTTTTTCTCGGAAGAATTAAAATAATTAACTATTTTTTTTTAATAATAATTCAATAATAAGTTTACTAAATAGATTGAAAAATATTTTAGTTTTTAAAATCAAACTTACTTTTTGACCTGGATTATTAGGATCATTAACTCTTTCAGGTAATATTCCTTTCAGAATACATACAGCGGCAAGCACTAGCTTGACTCCTAGTGGAGGATTATTCATTGCCTTAACAAGAACTATATCTGATTGCTTTATTGTATCTAGTGCAGCTTTGGCTGCTTCTAAGGCTGGTAGAGCAACTGCAAGTTCTGCTTGACACTCATCTTTTAATGCTTGAGCAACGCTGGCTTTTTCATTAGCAATAGCTTCTTCAGCCGAAACCACAGCCCGCTGTTCTTCAGCTTGTTTCGACTCTATTTCGATAGTTTTCATCATTTTTTCTGTTTCTTCAGCTGCAGTTTTTAGTTGTGGCTGCAATTCTTCCAAATCTTTTCTCATAATGGCAACTTGTGATTCAGCAAAAGCAAGTTTTTCAAGACCATTCACGTATCTTCTTTTAGCTGACATTATTTCACTTTGTTTGGAAGAAATCAATGACTTAAACCCGGATATAAGTTGAAGATATGACGTCGGAGTAACATATGTCTTTCGGCCAAGTTTTTGATAAAATCTTAATAAAATTTAATTTAAAAAAAAATATTTTTTTTTATTAAATTTAGTCTTACTTTTCACTGAGTTGAGACGAAGATACATGAAAGTATTTACAAATTTCAACACAGGCACTTCTTTGGTCATCCTCGATGTCTATTTTTAGGAGAGAAGCTTTGGCAACTCTTTCCAAAGCATCCTCGGGCCATGCTTGGAACCAATCAATGTTACAGCAGTTGATCAGGGACGGAAATTTGCGGATTCGGTTTCTAAAAGTTTCTCCAATCGGACTGAATGCAATCACCACATGCAAATTATCGCGGCATCTGTTTACAAAAAAGGCGAATAAAGCCAATGGTGAAAATTCGGCATTTTTGTCTTCAGCTTGAGCTAAAGCAGGAGCCGCAACTGCTTCCATTATTTCACCTTTTTCATCAGCTGCAAACAAATTAGGAACTTCGCCAGTGTTCAGCAAACTGTCAATATCTTCCAAAAATGTTTCATCTTTAATCTGAGAGTCAGTTATTAGGAAAACTGTTGGTTGACCCTGGGCTCCGGCAAGTTTTAACACTTTCTAGAATCAATAAAAAAGTTAAGAATCTAATCAAAAATTAAATTAGTACTTTTAAGTCATCACGCCACTCATTCATGCCGTAATTTTTGGTTATTTCAGGTTGGATGATCTGAAAGCCAGCCATAGCTGTTGCCAGACGGGTCAGCGATTGACGACCACTGCCGCCTACACCCACTAATAGAGCATTGCCTCCAGGTGAGCGTAAAACTCTGCATATTCTGCTCAAATGTTCCAAGACATATCTAAAAATTACCAAACTCATTTTGTTCTTGTGGGTGTTATTGTACTCTTCCAAACATTGTTCCACTACACCGTTCATTGAATCAATGATTTTTATCTCTTCGTAGAATCGTTCATCTACTTCTAAGTCAGGGTGCATAAAATCTCCGAACATCAAACTGCGCAAATCTTCTTCACTCACTCTGCCTCCACCTCCTTGGCCATTGTTTGCCAAATGTTCAAACACTGAATCAAATTGTTCTTTAAAAATGTCCTTAACACATCCTCTGATGGCACTTTATTTTAAAAAAATTATTTATTTTTTTTTCCTAAGTTTAAAGTTAATTTTTTTCTTACTCGACCAGCCACTTTCTGTCATTGTCATCTATCAAGCGGTCATAAAACACTCGCATAGTCTCATGTACCCAAAGGCGCAAAAACAATCTTTTGGACTCCATTTCGGACTTTCGCACCAAGCAACAGCCAAGAATTACTCGACTAAAATCTCTTAGATTAAAGATGTAATGTGACTTTGCGGGTGTTGGCAGCAGATTTTTTGCCGATTCTTTGTAAATGTGCAGTGTAGACTGCACAATCAAATTACCTATTGAAAAATAGTCAGGTGGAAACTCTTGCATCTGAAAAAAAAAATTAGAATTTAAAAAAAAAATTATCCAATTTAAAATACTCTCAAGTATGTGGTCATTAGAGTGGAAAAAATTCTGGTCATTGTCTCGTCATTGAACGGATTTACACTGATGACATTAAAATGACGGATAAATCTAGGTGTCACTGGATTGCGACCGCCTCCTGGAGGACCCATGGCTGACACCAATTGAATGTCCTGGATGGAAAAGCTTGTCGTATCCTTTTTGTCGTACCAGTATCCATGGTCAATAAACATTCTAAGCAGTTCTATTGGAGGTTGGGCGCCATATTTCTCCCTTTGTGGCATATTCATATCATCAACAAAAAATACTGCTTTTCGCATCATTGGAGGTCCGAAAATTCCTTTTCTACGCTTGTCTAATTTGGACATAAATATCTCCTGAACTTGATTAGCGCTAGTCTGGGCTGAAAAATTTACAAAAAAGGCCATGTACTCCTCTTTATTCAAATGATTCATCAGATAGTTTTGAATGTAGACACTTTTGCCAGTGCCAGTATCGCCCACAAGTAAAAGTGGTCGTTTGTGTTTAATGCAGTATTCGAGGAGGTAAAAAGTTCGGACTGTATCCATAGTCGGAACAATCATTTGTCTTATATTTTTGACTTTACCCTCTTCACTAGATTTTAATAAGTCATTCCAGTGTCTCCATTCACCTCTATTTTTCATCTGAATCAAAATTTTAAATTTATTTTGATTTTAATTTAAAATAAATTTCTAAAATTACCTGATAGTAAAAATCGTAGACGTGTCCATTGTCGGAAAAAGACACCTCAAGTTTTCCTAGTGATTCAGGAACCGGAAATTCATTTATTTTTCCTTTTATTAGATCTCGAATGAACGCGTCAAACTTTACGCGACTGTCATTATCACTTGTAGCACCAATTGACCAAATGCACCCAAAAACCGTAGCAGACTAGTTAAAATTTTAAATTATTAAACTTCATTTTTAAATTTTATTTGTTGACTTGGAAGTTTTCAAATTTAATAACAAAAAACTCAAATTGCTTTTTGTCTCGATAAAAATAAACTCTTTTTCAATTTTTAAGTAATTTTTGTTCAGAGAAGTCTAATTATAAATAAAAAAACTAAGTTAATCAATTTTTTATTAATAAGACTGAACTTGATGATTCTTAATCTAAAAAATTTTATTCGGAGTTTTTTTAAGTTACATTTCTAAGTAAAGTTATTGAATTTTTTTTATTTAATATTAATTTGACTTATAACTTACTTGATTTTTTTAATCAAATGACTTAACTTAAATTTTTGTGACTAACTTAACATTTTAAAACTTAGAATTAAAGCTAAAGTCCAATTTCTTATTACTTATTCTAGGATATTTTCTTAACTTTATTAATAAACTATTCTGGTCCCTACGTGAACTTTCTTGATCTCCCATACCTAGTTGATTTCTAAAGTTTCATTAGTTTCATAATTCTTTCGTGTGGTTCTAACACTTTTTTCTGATCCTCCCACTAATTAAGCTATTCTCCTATTACTTTTTGTTTTATCCCATTTTTTACCAAGTTCCTAATTATTTCAGGGTGCAAATTTGAGAGGTCTCAGAAACTGTGGAACTAAATTTTTATATTGATGATTTATTTATTAAATTAACACACTTTACATTATTATTAAATTAAAATATTTAGAAATCTTCTTCAGTCAATTCATTATGTTTTAATTAGAGATTAATGCGCGTTTTAGCGTCCAAACTATTAAACTAAATATGCGTCTTAACTTTTGTGCAGAATTTCGTGATTGACTTTTTTATGGTCTTCATTTTCTTTCAATTTTTAAGCTGAGTGGAAAATGTAATTCAAGTATTTTAAATCAATTTGAAGGAGAGGGTTAATTTTATAAAAAATCAGTTTTAAAAATAATTAATTTTATTAACTATGCTAAATAAATATTTAAAAAAAAAACAAGTTCTCCTAAAATTATGTGCAATACTGTATTTAAATTAATTCATCTATGGTTCTAAGTTAAATTTTGATATATTGGTTACGAAATTAAAGAACGCTGCAATACAAAGCTAAATATTATTAAGATACTGTCAAACGTAAAATGGGATCTTAATCAAAAAGCGCTAGAAAATTTATAAAAATCTTTATTCGGATCAATTTTAGACTATTCTTATCCTTGTTTGAATTCATTTTCAGAAAACAGGAGACTACAAGAAAATTACAAGTAATTCAGAAAACAGAAGTCAGATCTATTCTTAAGTTAAAATATGATAATCCCTCCAACATCGTGCATCACGAGGCTCTTAATAAACTTAAATTACTAATTAATAAATCTTCAATTTTAAGTTGAGTCAGAGATATATTGGGACATGACTGAGTCATTATATTCCAATGATTGTCAGACTAGTGGAGAAATACAAAGCGGGTTTCGAATCAAGATATATTAAATACACAACTCCATTGTGTAATTGCTACCTTACTATTTCCTCTTTTTTCCTGAAGCTTCAACTATGTAAACATGTGTCACATGTAAAACCCTATTTCAATATATGTCTTTTTAACTTTCTTTTCATTTTATTTTAGCTTATTTTACTTTTTTTGATTTTTTATTTTATAATTTATTCTGAGGGAGCTCTAGCTCGGTACATAAAACAAATAAACAAAAATAAATCTAAAATAGTATATTTTCAAAAGATAAAGATAAAAATCTAAATTTAAAATTCAAGTTTTGAACTTGATTTTTTTTCTACTGCCAATTCTCAAACAGAGTTTGCTTAGATCTTTTATTTTTAAAATTTAAAAATATGTGAGAAAATTAATTAAGAAAAAAACAAAATCCTTTATTTCAACTTTTATCAAATTTGTGTCAATAAGATAATTTCAAATTATTAGTTGAATTTTATTTTTTTCTATCTGACAATTAATTATTTTAATCGAAAATTTTTTTTTAAACAAAAATTTTAAAAATCGAAAAAATTCAAGTTTAATAGTAATTTTTTATGAGATTCTAAGCGATGATCAAGAAACAAAAAAAATAATTTTTATTTACCATTAGCCAATGTTTAAGATGTTTATTTTTGGTGGCTTCTTCTTTGTCCATACAATGGTCATGCATTAGCATGCTAACCCAGCACATCATCGACTTAATAAGATTGCTATCTCCGGTGTTAATGAGTTCTCTGGACACATGGCGCACATGGTCAATGCAGGCATGTCCCAGCCACGCAAAAAAAGTCTCGAATTCTTTGGCAAACTCGTGCAAAGGCTCGTAGAGCTCGCCATTAATGTACGATGTCAATAAAGGCTGCCACGTCAATGTACTTGGCTCCAAGTAAACCATGCCGCAACGGCTCACAGTAGCAGGCTAAAAAAAGTCAAAAAATTAGCCGTGTCTTTTAGATTGTTTTAGTGTCTTACCGAAGCTTGAGACAGGTCCATGGTCTCAAAAATCATACTCATCTGAGGTGACATTTGCTTTATTTCTCCGCTCATCAGACACAACTTTTTATTATCATCCAAAACTGTGTTCATATTCTCGATCCAAACTGCGTCAATCGGTCCGTCGAAAATAATCCATTTTCTGTCCGGTGTAGCCTCGTCAGCAAACGATCTGAACATCCTGGCGAGCACACCATCGCTCCATTCATGTGAAACTGGATCGAATTGACCATACAGGCCGCCCATTGGCATCGACTTTGGATTTATGATCTTGAAATGGCATTTGTTCTCATCGCCAACTTTTTTTTCGTTCATCAGCGTCAACGTTTCACAGAGCACCTCGAGCACTTTGGTCTTGGCGCCGAACGGGTCACCTACCAACATAAATCCGTGCCTCACAATCATCATCTCATAAGTTTGAGTAATTTTTTCTATAAAAAAATCAGTGGCTTGTAAATTTCGCTTTTGGCACACTTCCCTAATGTTCGAATAGAACAGGTCGTAGTCTGGCTTAGGCAGGACGACACCAGGAAACAAGTCGGATATGATGCCATTGAAAAGAGGGACATCGTGGGCCAAAAATTTTGGCAAATTTACATCCAAAATGCTTCTCAGAACTAAAATGTCCTCTCTTTCGTCCGGATACTTGAGCTTGAGATTACCAGCGGCAGTCAGCACAGACTTGACTGCTCTCATGCCGTAGTCATAGTGGTACTGGGACGACAATTGTTCCGAGCACAGCTTATAAACAGTCACAATTTTGACAGATAGACTTCGCGCATCCATAAAACCACACGAATAGAGAGATATTTCACCAATCATCGCGTAATCAGGCACCATCATAGCCACTGTTCTGAACAGGACTTTTAGATTATCAGGAAGTTCAGATCGGCCAGCATAACCAGGATTCATTGTTATGCATACATAACAATTTGGATTTAGATTTAGCTCAGTGCCTTCAAAAACAAAGCTGTCCACTTTGGCTTGTACGGCCCGGATAATGCTCAATATTTGCTGGGCGACCACAGACAACACTTCCAAGTCAATTCTGTTAAATTCATCAAAGCATGCCCAGGCGCCTGCTGAAGCCAGACCTTTGAAAAACTTTCCCATAGCTATGTAGTCCAAGCCATCCGAACAATTGAACACTACACACTGAACAGCCAACGCTTTGGCCAAATCTTTGGTAGTCTCTGTCTTGCCGGTGCCAGCTGGACCTTCCGGAGCTCCGTTTAGATTTAGGTGAAATGCGCCGATCAAAGTGCGGTAGCAACGATCAGTCAATTGGGTTATGACCAATCGAGGCGTATTTCCCAAGTATTCGTAGCAGTACCTTACTGTGGCGTTGGTGATTCTCACTCGGCAATTGTCCTCCTCCCAATAGTATCTCAACTGGGCCAACCAGTTAAAGTCATTTTCCGAGGTTACCTTTTTGTCAACCATTTCTACAACCACATCTCTTGCATGCACATCTATGACTACCAATGCTCCCAGAGTAATTCTGGTCATTGTGCTCAAATTGCCACGCACCAACTTAACAATGTTTCCCAATTGGGCGTTGAGTATTTTTAAGTAGTCAGCCAGGCCTTGGGTTCCCAATTTAAGCGATTCGTGTACTTCGCTGGTCCAGTAAATTTGCGAAACACACAGAACTACTTGTCCGGGCCACTCTTGGACCCAGTCGTCGCGCGGATCACTGGCATACTTGGTTCTGGCTAGTTCGATTACGTCGCGCATTGACAGCAGCATCACATTTTGGACTTGTAGAAGCCATTTTTCCACGGCACCTTTGGCTTCGGCAGTGTTTATCGACTGGCTGAATTTTACTTTTTCGTTCTCGCTGCTGAACATTGCGTGTATGTCGAGCTTGGAGTCAAACTCGAGTCTGGCAATGCCTTCGAAGCATTTTTTCAAGTGTGGCTGCACTCGCATCGGATCTTTGGTCTCGGACAAAATTTCCAACATTTCGTCATTTGACAAGAAGAAAAAGCGCGGAAAATACAAGCGCTTTTTTTCCAAGTACGCATTCAGACCCTTGTTGATCTTTTCGACCAGGACGTAGCTGTCCTTGAGCTTTTCGTACATGCCCGTGAGAGCGGTGGCGACCATGACATGAGTGTCCTTGATCACGTGTTTCATGATGTCTTTGTAGTTTCGGTCTACAGTGGTGAAGAGGCGGCCTTCCTCGGGCATCTGCATGTTGATGTCCTCTGAGGCAAATATGGGCTCCAAATACATCCAATTTTGCTGCACCTTTAGCCACTCATCAATTATGTTCTGAATTAAAAGCAGCTTTTCTTCCCATTGACGGATTTCCCTCTCGAATGGCTTGATAAATGGAGAGCCCTTCATTGTTTGGGTCTTGACAATGTGGTCGTCCAGCTGCGCCTGAATTTCGTCCACTGACGACAAAATTGTAAGATTTGTGTCCTTGTATTTTGCGGTATTGAAGCACAATGGTTCCCAATCGGCTTCCATTTTTCTCATCGCCTTTTCCAAACTAAACTCTTTGGTCGCGCTAGCTGAAACTGATTCAAACTCCTCCATGTAGGGCTCTAGACCCATTTTTAGGACTTTGCGCAGAGTTGTGCCTGCGTCCGGCTTCAAATTTCGATTGGCTATTCCGCTCATTTTTTCCCAGTGTCGGTCTCTTATACCAGGGTTACACAAAATGGCAATCACAGGAATATGTTTCTTAAATGGTCAATTTTATTAAATGCAAACATCATTTACTTATTTTTTTATTACATTCCTTAAAATTAATTTTGTTTATTTTTGTTTAATTTACGGACTTAAAGAATCTGCCAACTAACTCTCAAGTTTAGACCCCGAACTACATTTCTTCTTCAGCACCGACTCATTTAAAATAATATATTACATTCACTGTATTTCATTTTTTAGTATTATATTTAAATTTCTTATATTTTTATTTTATTAAGTTGTTTTTGGGGTGTTTGTATACTATTATTAATTCGCAGTTCCTACAGCTCATCATTAATCGTGGAGTTGAATAGAGCTCGCTCTAATCAGCTGATGATGAGTTCAACGAAGCATTACTGCTTCGTGTAACTAAACTATTACTACTAAAAATGCATGTTTTTTCTTAAATATATTCGAATGTAAGGTAAGATCATGTTAAGACCTTATTTTAAATTCTTTGATAAGTTTTTCAGCAATTTTTATTTAAGATTCTTATTTTTTTCTCTAATTCTTTTGGAAAAGATTCTTGGGAGAATTTCTATCAAATCTTAAATGAGAATCTCCTTATCGGTTAGGAAAAATACTGATCATCAAATATGAGATCACTAGATTATTTACAAAAAATTTAGCAGCATAAAATTTTTATAAAAAGAGATTTTTATTTGCCGAAATTTTAAAATGCGAAAAAAAAAATTCTTAGGAAAATTTTCTTTAGAGAATAGAACTACTCTAATTTTTAGATCTATAATTTTATTCGAAAACGGACCGGATTAAACAAATAAAATATATTTAAAATTACTTTAAACTCATCTAGTTGATTTGTAATCACATTGCATATTTTTATCATTTCTGGATCACCTTTTTCTAATTTTTCCAATTCTTTTTCATCCTCGTCTTTTTCTTCGACATGATGCTCTGTTGATCCATGTTCGCCAGTTTCGGTCAAGTCCGCTTTTTCTAAAAAAAATAATTTTTAATTTAATTGTAAAATTAATTTTAAATAACCAAAAAAGGATAATGATCTTAAAAGCTTCCTCACTTCAATTTATTTCAAAATAAAATACTTGAACAAAACTTAAATGAGGAGCTTTCAAAATAACAATTTTAATTTCTTTTTGCTAGATTTTTTTTATTTTTTTAAAATATACTTTTGGATTTTTTTTTCTCGCCTACTCGAGTCTGAAGCTCAATTTTTCTTTTCTTTACAGAATTACTAAATTGTTTATGTATCTTATAAATTTCTCGTGTAAATTCTTCACATTCGCCCTCGACTGCTTCCGAATTTAATTCCACAAACGAACCATCGGTCCATCTTAAAAGAAGAAGCTTAATTTAGAAAAAAAAAAGCAAAACTTTTATATTTCATTTTACTTTCTTTCATTTTGTTGCCATTTGAGAACAGTGTTAAATAGTCTAGCATAAGGATCTAGAGCTGTTTTAAGGGTCTCAATAATTGGAAATTCCGATTTTTGCATTTTAAATTGAGTTTCTTCCTAAAAATATAAAATTTTTCGATAATTTAAATAAATCTTTATAACTTTTGCTTTCTATTACATTTCTAATCCAATCGACCATTTTTTCAATATCAACAATTCGTTTTTGTACATTCTTGACATCGCTGGCATACTGTTTCATCATCTCTAGCTCGCCATAGTCAGTAAACTCGTCAATTCGCTTATGTATTTTGTCCAGCTCAATCATTACTTTTTCACGTTGAGAGAACAGCATATTTTCATTAGCAGTTCTAACTTCAGCAGTGAGTTCTTCATTGAAATCGAATATTGGACCAATATCATGTGGCCAAAGAAGAACTCGAGTGTTGAGCTCAATGTCCTCTGGTGGAAACAAATGTGTATCCAAAAGATAAGCCATGGACTTTTTTAGTTCTTTAATTCTTTCACCAAGTTCAACTATTCCTATTGTCTTGGCAATGTCAATAAATTTTGCCATCTCATTAAGTTCCTCGGTGTTTTCAGGTCTTTTAATTGCTTTGGCTTTTATTTTCTCGAATTCATCACATACTCTTTAAATATGGTTTAAAAAAAATAATTTTTTTTTTTTAATTTACTTATTGCATTCATTTCGGTGATTATTTATTAGAATATCTAACAGTTTATAAATGTGTTCGCGAGTAATTCGAATCAGAGCACTTTTCAAGTCGTCGCACATCAAATAAATCATGTCGAATTCAATGACACTTAATTCTACTTGAATATCGGCCACTATTGATTGCAGTTGGCCAATATACTTAGGAAAATTTAATTAATTAAATTTTTAATTTAATTTAATTTAATTTTTTTTTATACTTTAACAAATTCGTCAAAGGTTTTATCTTCGGAAATAAATTTTTTAATTTCAGACTCAGCTGTTCCGTCTACTAAAAAACTGTATTTATCAACTAAAAAAAAAAATTTTAAATCATAAAAAAATAAATATTTAATTATTGTTTCTACTAAAATATTGAAGATGCTCAGTTGGTTTTAGCATATAAAAGTCCAAGCTAGCTTTAAGTCTAGTAGAAGCCTCTTTGATGTAATGGTCAGCGACAATGGTATCGATAGTTTCATTTTCTCCATTGATAAATCCTTTAACAGTTTGTATCTTTTTATTAGAAATTTTCAATAAAAAGAAAAAATTTTGATCTTAATTAATTTTTCCTACCCCCGGTAATGATTGCGAAATTCGGTTTACTATAGACACTAAAACTTCGTATATTGTGTTTACTGATGGATAAAACTGCATTTTAAGATCATCAAAAGTCAATTCCATTCGAATAATGGGCACATTGAGTCGATTTTCTTCTTTTAGCAAATCGCACCAACCAAATATGGTTCGAACCAGTAAATCTTTTAACTAATAAAATATTATTTTAAATCCATTTTTGTTATTTGCTACTCATACCTGATTTGATGCCAAAGTAGCCACAGAGTTATAAAATGAATTTATTTGAGAACTTGGAACTGGCTTGAATTTAGACTTATCAACGAACAAGTTAATGAAATTAGTGTACCAAATATTTTTAATGTATTCTTGGCTTTTACCAAGTTCGATGGTAATGTTATTTTTTAATTGGTGCTGGTCTAAAGGACCGATTTGGCGCAGTTTTTTAAAATCAATCATCATCATTTCGCCAAGACATTTTGAGCTGTCAGTAGAGCGTTGGCACAGGTCAAGAAGGCTTAAATGAGATGGATGCAGCAAATGGAGTTTTTTGCTTATCAATTCTCTAGCTGTGTGAAAGCTATTTGCCCAACTACAAGAAAAATCTAATCCCCTATTTGTAAATTAGTTTATTAAAAAAAATCAATCTTTTTTGGACTAATAAATTTAGTGAGTTACTGAAAATAAAATTTATTTAAAAATTTATCAATTAATTTTCATGAACAGTTAGTCATAAAAATAACTTGAAAAATTTTTTAGGACAAATTTTTTGTTTATATTGAAATTTTATAAAATAATTAAAATATTAATTAAACATTGGTGTCTTAAATTGAAAAAACAATATAATCACATTATTAAAATCTACTTCAAAATCTCAAAATTTTTATTTTTATTAATGTGGTAGAGCACATTAAAAATTTTATAAAAAATAATAAAATTGTTCAAATAAATAAATAAGATTTTGATCAAATTTCAGATTTTAAATACGAATAAAATAACTTAAATTCTTAAAAATTTTGAAATTAAATAATAATAAAATTTCAACATAAACTAAAAAATGGAGAAAAATTTTTTCAACTTAATTTTAAGGCCAATTGTTCATGGAAATTATTTAATAACTTTTTAAAATAAATAAATTTAAATTATCAGAGAGTTACGAAATTTACTAGTGCCATCTTTTTTTTTCCAAAAAATTACACTGGATCTCGTGGGGGTGAGCCTAAAACTTCGTTTTCTAAGCCTTTTACTCTCGGAACTATTAAAACGTTCTGTGCTACTGATTTATGCATTGCTTCGTAGTACATTTTTTTTGTTTCTGCGAAAAATTCGTTCTTTACGCGATTCATATTTTTCTCGTCTCTATAACAATCGCGTACCATGGCAAATATGTTATTTAAAGATTCGGCTTGCATCGGGACAATGGGAGTTTGATTTAACTGTTTTTTAAGGAACATGTAATTTAGCTTTATTTGACGATCTTTGCTAATTGTCTTTAAAAAATAAATGAATTTCAGAAAAAAATATATTCTTTGGTTGTTACTTGGTCCGGATAAGTGGGTTCGTGAGGAAGATCGAGTTTATTTGGCATATTTTCAACTACTTGTATCAATTTATTTGCTGCATTCTTGACACTTAAAAGTAACTTGATGAAAATGAAAAAATATTAATTTTTGATTGATTACATGTTCTCCTTGAGCTTGTCATCTTTTTGTTTTTTCAAGTCGAATGTCATTAAAAAACTGCTCTGGTATGGATCTCGAAAGTAAGCGCTTGGACGCTGCACTGGGGGAAGACCCAGTTTTTTTCGCTTTAGTGATACGTTTGATTCAGATTCCATTTCTAGTCAAACATCAATTTGGAGTTTTTTTTAAGAATTTTAATCTATAACGATAAGCAATTATGATTATGTGATTTTGGTGTTGTATAAAAGGTACATTGTTGATTGGAATAAGATTTTTGGAACGAAAAAAATATAAATGGTTAATATTTCAATCAATTTCGCTTCTTTCTATAGAAACTATATGTAAAATTATCACTATGGCAACCTTGAAAAATTGTAAATGCATTTACATCTCAGAGCAAAACATATATAACTAAGGGATAAAAATTTCGAAATTTTTAGGAAACAGATTTATTTTTGTCGCTTTGATTAGGTTTATTGAATCATAACCAAAAATTACAAGTGTTTGGCTTTTTTTTAATATCTTTTTTAAAATAATTTATAAAAATTTTTTAACTACATAAATGTAGTACTTACGTTTAGGCACTTTTTAATTTGACCATATGAATCTTAGTATCTTTGGAAAAGTAAGATTTGGTAATATTTTTCTAAATTAATTGCTGTTATAATAAATTAATTGATAAAATAAAAATTCAATTTTGTTTTTGATTTCAGAGAAAATTTATCTTCAGATTAAATTTATATACTCTTATAATTAAAAAATATTTTTAATAATAATCAATTAATTTTGCAATTTTATTTTTATTTATGACTTGTTCATAATTATTTTTTTAAAAAATAAATTATTTTCATATTCATGAAAATATTAATATGCCGTAATTTCTAGGCATTGTGAATTTTGGTACAAAAATCATAAACTAAATATAAAAAGTGCCAAAGCTTAAGTTCTGAAAAAAGATCAAAACATGTTCTGTAAATTGAAGCAACTGCTACATCCTTTGTACCACCACTTAGAGTTGAATTGAATTTTTAATATAATGTAATATCCCAAATTTACTATTTTCTGAGTTTTGCAGATTTATTGCAGAGTTTTTCAGAATCAGTATATTGGTGATACAAAGGATGTATCAGCTGCTAAAATTTACAGAACATATTTTGGTCCTTCAGAACTTAAGCTTTGGAACTTTTAATATTTTGTTTTTGTTTTTAGTACCAAATTTCACAATGCCTAATTTTTATCTGTTTGATTGTCTGGAAATTTTAAAAGAAAATGAAAAGTATTTAAAAGTCCGAAATTTAAGTCCAAGGCCGGAAGAAAGACTTTAATTATTTTTATTTTGTCCCGACTTAGACTTAAATTTTAGTGAATTTGACTTAAAAATCAAGTCACTTATAAGTCAAGATTATTAATTGAATTTTTACCGTTCCATGCAGTCATGATCACGTTCAGGTGAATTTTTTGCCGTTCCAGATTAATGACCGAAAAAATAAAATTACGGTCACATAACTTAAAACTTTTAGATAAAAGATTGATACGATTTTTTGAAAATTTCTTCACGTCGCCATTTAAACCCTATGTAATTAAAAGTAAATTTTTAATTATTATCTTTAGATTAGGTATTAAAGGAATTTAAGCTTTGATATTTAAAAATTTTTGATTTGTAAAATTTGAAAAAGTTTATTACAAGTTTATATTAAATAAAAAATTTTATTAAAAATTGAGTGTGTATTAAAAAAATATTTTTTATTCATTTCTATTGTGCATTGCTACAATTTATTTCTGAATTGGTCAATGTGGAAACACATCTCGAACACTGATTGTTGTTATCACAAAAATTCTCTACAAATAAAAATATTACAATTATTTTTTCTAATTATTACAAAATTACGTTCAACCAAAGAAAGACCATTTAAACTAATACTGAAAATACTGCCAAAAAATTCCTCTGTTATATTGATGCTTTTAATTGTGTTCATAACAAGAAGTTGTAACGACCTGGACGCTTTATCATTTAATGGCGCAAAATTTAAATCCATAGTGGATATAACTTGCCTAAATAATAATCAAATAAATTTCCAAATTTTAGAGAAGAAAAAATATTCTTAAATCATACCCATCACCAACTGTGTGTCTCATTTTAACATAATCGTCCACTTTCGCCACTAAACCTACAGGATCTTTTAACAACTGCTTAAACTAAGTGAACAATAAAATATTAAAATAATTTAATTTTAATTTTTATTTCATTTAATAATAAAATTACTTTTGCTTCTATAAACTGCAAATTTTCCTGTATTTTGTCAATGGGGAGTTCATTCAAATTGATTGTGACGAAATCGTATACCGAAATATTTACTAATCGATTTGAAAATACTTCGCATTCGGCTAAAACCATTTGTGTTGCTGTTGATGAGTCTTTTAATGCTTCTGTTGTGGAAAATAGTGTACTACTTGGTAAATTTGAAGGAATTTCACTTGATGGATTCAATGAAAATGACGAGTCCCAAGAATAGGATGGATACACAAAAAACGATACTATGTCAGTATAATATGAATAATAGTAGTCATAATAATCAGTGAAATAATAATAGTAGTAATCAGGACTACTGTAATAATAGTAGTAATAATCACTATAATAATAGTCTGTATAGTACATGATTTCAGTATAGTAATCAGAAAAATAATAATTTGCATCAGTAGTGAATTTTAGGCCAGAGTCAAAGTTTGAAGTTGAATCAAAATTTGTTTCGAATTGCATAGAAGTCGGCGAAGGCTTAAAGTCAGGAATAGAAAAAGGCACATTGGATGTGAAAATGTTGGGAACAGAAATTGGATCTCTAGATGTGAGAAAATCATTTGTGGTCATGTCATTTTGATTAAACTCAATTGGGGTCTGTAGTGAATTGGTTGGAATTGAAAAATCAAATGAAAAATCAAACTGGCTTGTCACAGGTATGATGTCAGATGTGAGGAAAAAATTAGGATCAGTATTTGCTTCAGTTTGGATATTACTAGAAGTAAGTTGTGTTGGAAATTGAGTAAAATCTTCTAAATTTGTTGAAAAAGTGCCAAACAAATCAGTGTTTAGCTCATTAGTCATTGATTTTTGAGTTGAAAAATAAAAATTAGGATCTGTAGGATCTGAAATGAATAGATTTTCTTCACTGCTCCCGACAACAAAATCAGTAGTACCATCATTAGAATCAGTATTTCCAAGATCACTAAGGGTATTTCTAAGTGTCGAAAAAATATTATTTCCTTTTTCGTTAGTTGAAAGATCTAGATCACTGTCCATATCAGTAGTACCATCATTAGAATCATCATTAGAATCAGTATTTCCAAGATCATCTATAGTATCTCTAAGGGTTGAAACAATATTATTTTCTGCTTGATTTATTGGGGTAGTTATATCACTGTCCATATCAGTAGTACCATCATTAGAACCATCATCAGAACCATCATTAGAATCAGTATTTCCAAGACCATCTATAGTATCTCTAAGGGTTGAAACGATATTATTTTCTGCTTGATTTATTGGGGTAGTTATATAACTGTCCATATCAGTAGCACCATTATCAGAACCATCATTAGAATCAGTATTTCCAAGAACATCTATAGTATCTCTAAGGGTTGAAACGATATTATTTTCTGCTTGATTTATTGGGGTAGTTATATCACTGTCCATATCAGTAGCACCATCATCAGAACCATCATTAGAATCAGTATTTCCAAGACCATCTATAGTATCTCTAAGGGTTGAAACAATATTATTTTCTGCTTGATTTATTGGGGTAGTTATATCACTGTCCATATCAGTAGTACCATCATCAGAACCATCATTAGAATCAGTATTTCCAAGATCATCTATAGTATCTTTAAGGGTTGAAACAATATTATTTTCTGCTTGATTTATTGGGGTAGTTATATCACTGTCCATATCAGTAGCACCATCATTAGAACCATCATTAGAATCAGTATTTCCAAGACCATCTATAGTATCTCTTAGGGTTGAAACAATATTATTTTCTGCTTGATTTATTGGGGTAGTTAAATCACTCTCCATATCAGTAATACCATCACTTGAATTAATGTTTGTATCATCTCTTTTTATGCGTCCTTAAAACAGATTAAAATTAAAATTCTTAAAAAATAAAAGTCTCTCACTTTTTTTTCGCAAACTTTGCTCAAATGCACATGAACAATTAGCTGTGCTGAAATCGCCGGCAGTAGATGCACAATAAATACAGTCATTACCGAAGCAATTTTTTTCTTGAATTTATTTAAATTTTTTTAAGAATTAAGAATAAAAAGTAGCTTACGTGATATTAAAATTTGGTTTGAGCGAGTTAATTTCCTATTGTCAGGCCAATAAAAATTTTCGAAATCAATTGTTCGTACTATTTGTTCAAGTAGAGCTTGGGAAATGTACACATTTTCAAGATCTATGGTTTTTAGACGTATATCAAATTCGGTCCATATTAGACTTTTAATAAAAATTTATTAAATTATTGAAAGAATTTTTTGAATTCTTAATATTTCCTAAATTTATTTTCATTTAATTTAATAACTGTTCTAAAGTTTAAAAATATGTTGATCGTTTTCGATTCCCAGAGACATTTCAAGAGAAAAAACTGTTTACATTTTAAGGAAGTCTTTAAGAGTTTAAAAATGCAATTTTCGCATTATTTCAATTTCAACTTAAATTAATTTAAGGATAAATTAAAAGCTAAGACATTAAAGAAATAATCATTTCAGACTGCAGAAAAGTAAAAAACTTTAAGTTTAAACAAAGATTTCCTTAATAAGTATAGGTTAAAAAATTTGGAACAAAATAATAATGGTTTATTATTTTGAAAAATAATAAACTGAAAAAATTCTCGTTTATTATTTCTTCAATAAATACAAATGTCTTTAATAAAATAATGCTTGATTTTTTGATTACAAAATATTTTTTTGGTCTATATTTGACGCTTTTTTAAATAAAAATTACCTAGCTTGTTTAAAAAGTGGGTAAGTTTTGTCTGAAAATTAAAAAAATTTACTCATTTATTTGTTCATCACTGTAGAATTTGATTCCTAAAAATATTGGCTGTTCGTCATGGAGCAAATTTTCCAGGATATTAATCATCTTAAAATTGGATCAAAATTTAATTAATGTATTTAATATTTAATTAAAAAAATTATTTTACCTGAACTTGCAGATAATAGCGGAGAAGTAAATCTTCCGATTTTAAATTCTGTCCGACTACCAACCTATTATTATTAGAAAGAGCAAGATTTGAGTTTTTATAGGTAAACGATACAGCTCTTGACACAATGAATGTGCTATTAGACTCTCTTACTTCGCTATTAAAGCATTCGATTTCATCATTTTGATCTTCAACGGGACATTCACGACAAAATGCCTCGTTAGTTATAGATTTTTCAAAGCAAAGTTTCCCTTAACATAATAATTATCATTTAAAAGAAATTTCAAGGTGAATTTCTCACAATTAAAGCGAACAGTTTCACTGCTCAAATTCCTGAATACGAATGGAGTGCCTTCAAAAGTTTTTGTAAAATTTGTGTTCATTATGGCCATTGTAAGCAAAGATTGAAGGACTAACAAATTGTTATCATTGTATACACCATTGTTTTTTTTAAACTTAAAACTCGAGCTCATTAGATAACTTCAAATCAAAATAATATAGTTGTAAATTTTTTTAAAACAATTATTAAGTATTTTTTTAAATCACAAGTTAAAGCCAGAGCAACAAAAATTAAAAATTAAAAAAATAAATCTGTGGGTAAGATCTAATGACTTCAAAATAGTTATAATTATTAAATTTTTAATTAATATAATAAAAAAAATCGCGTGGGTCAAATTTTTTGTGCAATACCATATGTAATCCTTCTTTACTTCTTGGTGAATTTTTAGTTTTTAGAATGATTTTCATAGAAGAAAAATTAGAATACTTTTATAATTTAGGAAAAATTTTTTCCAATTTTATATGGTAAAAAGTTTGCTAATTTTATGCAAATTTGTTCACATTTTTAGATTAAAAATTCAATAATTTTCATAGAAATACCGTCTTTCATGTAGGCCATAACCCTATGTTGTGATCATATAAATAAGTCAAGATTACTTAATGAATACTTAGATATGTTTACAGTAAAAAAATTTATTTCATCGAAAAATAAATTATAAAAATTTTAATTTTTTTTGTATTCTAGAACAGATATCGAAATATTCGTTTAGTAATCTTGATTAGCGCACAAATTTATAGCCTACGTTTGTGGGATTCATAAATGCCTACAATCTAAACAAAAAAAATATTTAATTTTTTTAAATATTTAAAATTCCATTTTAAAAATTGAATCTTCATTTTACAATAAAGAATAAAAATTTAATATAATTATTAAAAAGAACCAGCGACTTCACTTGTGATTTAAGTCATAATTTTCAAATTACTCTGTGAATCCAGGAAAATCAGATGATGGACCTTTTTTTTCGAAAGAAATTTCGTTGACTGAATCAAGAATGTTTCCTATTGATTTTTTCAAGCTATCTTCAATCTAATAAAATAAAATTTTTGTTCAAATACACTCAAAACTTTATTTAATTTACTTGTGAGTTTATTGTCGGAATTATTGTATCTAATGCCCTTGAAATGGATCGTCTTCGCCTCAAATTTGAAGTTATAGTGGAATCGTTAGTTCGAACAATGGCATAATTTTCCACCCGACCTACATACTCTGTCATATTTGCAATAGGAGGACTCAAATCTTTTTCAGTGTTGTTTTTTCTTAAATTTTCGTTAAGATCATCAATAACCATTTGAAAATTTTTCAAAGATATATTTGATTGTCGATTTTGGAAAATTTCAGGACATGCTTCTGGTACATCTATGTCACTTAATTTAGAAACACAACTCTCACAAGAATCAAGATTTGACAAGTCCAAGCTCACGCCATCCGTATTGCACAAATATTCTTAATTAACAATTTTAAAAGAGGCACTTTAAAAATAATAATAAATTACGAGTATTTGTTCCATTTAGGTTTAGTCTGATTGGATCAGTAAGCTCTTGGGCAATATATGGAATGTTTAGTTCTGTAAATTTCCGGGCTATCAAAAGTTGAGTAAGCGCTGGATTTAAGTTATTACTAAAGCTTGAGTTTATATGAAGGTACAGACTAATACCCACATCAACACTTTAAATAATTAAATTTTAAAAATTATTGTTTTAATTATTTTGAAAAAATTTGGTCCAAAAGCAATATAATACTTATTTTGTTAAAAGTCTTAAAATTAATCCTGTAATAATTTTTTTAAAAATCGTATGTGAGAAAAATGTTAACTTTCTAATAATAATGAGTTTAAGAGCTTTTGAAATTATTAATTTTCTACGTTGGAATTTTTTTATTTTTAATTTTTATAACAGTCAACCCTCTTTAATCCGAAAAATTAAAATTAATAAATTTGATTTATTAGAATCTTTTCATCAAAACATTTATTTTGTTCGTTGAACTTAATTACCTTAATTATAATGGCGCTCACACTTATTCATTTCAAAATTTTTTTATTGTGTGAGCAGTAAGAACAATAAAAATATATAGATAAATTTTCAAATTAATATTAGCTAAAAATGATTCGGATAAGCGAATTCGGATTAAAGAGATTTTCGGATTATCGAAGTTCGGTTTAAAGAGGGTTGACGGTAAATACTTACACTATTGATGTGAAATGTGTTTCTGAAATTATTTAATTTTACATTAAATCCAAAAAAGACGTTTATCGTTTTTAATTAAATTTTAACTAAAATAAATTTAATAAACTAAATAATTAAGTAAATTTTTTTAAATCAAATTAAACTTTCTGAGGATACTTGTTACTAACGTCGGTGTAAAATTGTAATTGGTCTTAGTGCTAAAATTGGTACCGATGAAAAAAATTAGAAAGAAACCCTCAAAGGATCTTTTTTAGAAATTCAAAGAGAAAAATCAGAGATAGTCAACATAATTTTTTAAGATTTCTTTTATTTGTCTCTTGATAATATAAATAAGATGGCGAAATAAAAATATCTTCTGAAAGATATTTTCGATGAAAATTCTCATAAGGATCTCATAAAGATATTTTACAATTTTTTCTCTCTATATCTCTAGGCATCATGAAATTTCATACAAAACTTCCAATACAAAAATTAAAAACTTTTATAACTTTTGTTCTAAAATTCAAAAACTTGTTCTGTAAATGAAACAAAGTGAAACAACTGTTGTTTCACCTTCTGCAGAAGTCTGCAAAATCTTTGCAAATTCTGCAAAATTGCACCCTATTTAAAAGTATTAAAAATAAAGCGGAATCTATTTGCACAGATTTTGCAGACTTCTGCAGAAGGTGAAACAACAGTTGTTTCACTTTGTTTCATCTACAGAACAAGTTTTTGAATTTTAGAACAAAAGTTATAAAAGTTTTTAATTTTTGTATTGGAAATTTTGTATGAAATTTCACAATCGCATATCTCTAAGAGAACGTCTACGAGAATTTTACATTCGTATTATTAAATGACTAAATAGCAGTCAAAATACTTAAACTTAATTTTTGCCTTGATTATTGACAATTTTAGCAAATATTGGATTGCTTTTTTTTTCTTGTTCCAAATTTAACATAGTAAAAAAATTTTCTAAAATTACCATGTCCCATTATCATCAACACTTCTAAAATAGAACTCATCGAAAATAGCCAAACTACCAAAAATACAAATTAGATTTTCATTTAACTAAAATAAAAATAAATAATTAAATATAATTTAAATCAATTTAGAAAATTTTACTCTCCAGATTAAATCGAAAAAATATGAATTTAAAATATTTGTTGAATTAAGGTAAACGTAAGTGTTTTGGCGTAATTCATTTATTAAATCGGAGTTCGGCTCATTGCCACAATATGTTACAACAAGATAGTCAGTTACAAAAAAAAATGAATATAAATCTTCTACGTCTATTGGAACAGGTAGAACAGTTGAAGGTAGAGTTGATGTTTGCTGCCTAGAAGTGGAAGTAGACTCAGTTGTTGTAGTAAATTGGGTAGATGAAGTGGAGGACGAAGATGATAAACTTGTTGTAGATCCTTGTGTTGATGATAAAGAAGATAATTGAGTTGACGAGAGGGTGGAAGAGTCTGTAGACATTGAAAAAGATTGAGTTGATGAGAAGGTGGAAGAGTCTGTAGATATTGTAGAAGATTGAGTTGACGAGAGGGTGGAAGAGTCTGTAGACATTGAAGAAGATCGAGTTGACGAGAGGGTGGAAGAGTCTGTAGACATTGTAGAAGATTGAGTTGATGAGAGGGTGGAAGAGTCTGTAGACATTGTAGAAGATTGAGTTGATGAGAAGGTGGAAGAGTCTGTAGACATTGTAGAAGATTGAGTTGATGAGAGGGTGGAAGAATTTGTAGACATTGAAGAAGATTGAGTTGATGAGAGGGTGGAAGAATTTGTAGATAATGTAGAAGTTGTTGGAGTTATAGTGGGTCTAACAGAACAATTCTGGTATAATAGGCACTCGATCTGCAAGCATGAATCAACAAAATCCAGACAAGATATAACTAAAATGAAAGGTTAGTTTTTTTAGATTTAAAGAAAAATTTTTACTCTCAATAGGTGAGTTTTGGCATGTTTGATTTTCGACATAAATAAAATACTTTAAGTCAGTGTTCGTAGCAAGAGTTGAAAATCTTTCTTCAATATTAAAAGATTCAATTTTAGGAATTAGATCCTCAGTTACATTAACTCGACCAGTTTTGTAATGAATTTCAAGATTTAGACTCACATAAAAACCTTCTTGAGTTGTTTCAAGACGAACATAAGATATATTCAATTTATAAAAACTTGATTCTAATATTTCCATGAATATTTGTTCATACTTAAATTAAAATTAGTAAAAAAAATTAAAAAAAGTAAAAAAGATACTATTGATTGGAAAGATTCGTAAACATTGAATTGCTCAATTGTTGTTTGATTCTCTTTCAATAAATCAACTAAAAGTGATCCATTAGAATCTGATCTGACTGGTATTAAACAAAAACGACTCAAATTTACCAAGGCTATCGAATCTATAAAATAAAAAACATTAAAATTTTGAAATCGTGTATCTTCATTGTTTCAATTTCAATTGAGAAAAAACTCAAGTTTGAATTTGTTTTCGAACCTGAGAAAAAAACTCGATTAAATCTCTTCTTTTAAATTTTCAGGTATTTCAAATAAAGAAAGTTAATTCAAACTTTTATCTTCGAAACAAATATCAAGTTAAAAATTTTAATTTCTAATATAAATTTAATTGATGATGAAAAAATCAATTAAATTAATATTAAAGAGCTAAATAGAATAATTGCAAAAAATTTACTTGAAGTGGTAAATGGCATCAAAGTTGATAATGTTGATGATGACAAAAGAACTGCTGAGGACAACAAGGACGATGATGAAGATGAGGTTGATGAAAATGAAGATGAGAATGATGATGATGAGAAAAATGATGATGTTGAGAACAATGAAGATGATGATGATAAATATGAAGAAATTGTTGTAGATGAGATTGTTGTTTCGGTTTGTGGATTTTGACCGCAATTAAGATTAACGGTGCAATTTTTATTTAAACAAATTGTGCCTAAAGATGTTTCATTGCAGGAAGTAACTAAAAAATTTAATTTAAAAAATTTTTTTTTTCCAAATTAGATATAATTTACTATTAACAAAAGTCCCATTGCATCCATCAGTAAAACTAAAATTTTTGAAAATTCCGGGCATTCTTTCGTTAGCATATTTCAAAAAAAAGTTTTCTATATTAGGGGACTTTATTTGGGCTGTTAAATCTTCGACCGTAGTGTCCGGTTCTCGGATCACATAACTTATATTTACGCTAGGTTTTATAAAAAATCCTGAATCTTCCACTATCTTAATTTCCAGAAGCTTTAGATCTTCGTAATTTTCTTTGAAAAATTCCATAAAAACGTCTTGAAACTTAAAAATTATTTAAAAAAAATATTTTACTGAATCTTTTAAATAAAATTTACTATTTTTTCTACCAAGTCAAAATAATTAATTTCGATGATTCTTCTTTGATTTTCTTCAAGCCATTCAATGAATAAATCTCCATTTGAATTGTTTAGAACTGGTATAAGGCAAAATTTATCAACAACAAAAAAGCCGTAGCTCACTTTAAAAAAAAAGTTTGAAAAAAAAAAAAAAAAATTAAATTGAATTACTTGAATTAAATGAACTTGTTGTAGATGAGATTGTGCTTCTTTCACTTGACATCGATTGAGGTCTGGTAAAGCTTGAATCTCCACTATTTTCAGCACAATCAAAATTAATAGTACAATTGCTATAACCACAATTCGGTTCAATGTTAATAATACTGCATTCATTTACTATTAGAAAGTATTTAAAAAAATATTAACAAAATTTTTTAGAAATTATTTATACTGTAAATCAGGGTTCCATTGCATCCGTAAATTGATTGAAGAGAAAGAAACGGTTCTAAATCAGTATTAAGTGAATATTCTTTAAAAGTTGTCTCGATATTTGAGGAGCTTAGAATTGATGTCAAGTTTGCCAATGTCAAATTAGGATTCTGAATACCGAAAGTAATGTTGACAGACGGATGGATATAAAATTCAAATGCTCCCGCTATCATTTTCACATTTGTAACATTAATTCCAACAAAATTTTCACCAAAAAACTTTCGGAACATATTTTCGTACTAAAAATGAAGAATAAAAAAGGTGAAAAAATAAAAAATTCTACCAACAATTTCTCTCAAAGAATCGTAAATGTTAATATTAAATTGAGTGATAGTCGTTTTGTTATCATATAACGTAAAGACAAGAAGATCTCCATTTGAGCCAGTTCGAACAGGTATTCGGCAGAAGTTTTCTATGAAAATTTCACCATATTTAACTAAATTAAAATAATTGATGATATTTTGAACAAGAAATTAAAAAAAAATAAAAATTTGAAGTGTGAAACTAAAGTATCACTAAAACTCTATATTCATTAGAAAAGTATTAATAATAACAAAAACTCACGATATGATTTTGTGGATGTAAGAAGAGTGGTCAAAGTGGAACTAGAAGTTGAAGACTGTTTGGTCATTTTAGAATCATTGTTAGTTTCATCACAATCAAAATCAATAAAACACTGTTGGGTCTGGCATGTTAAAGAATTTGAAGATGTTTCGTTGCATTCAGATACTAAAAGATTAAAATTATTTTAAATTAAGATATTTGAATATTAATTTTTACTATTGATTAGCGTATTTGAGCAATTAGAAATAGACTGAACATTGACATATCTATTTATTTCAGAGCCAATACCATTTTGGCTAAAAGTGTCTTCGATATCTTCGGAATTGAGTTTGGCTGAAATATTCTTTGCTGTCAGATTTTGTCCCTCAATTATAAACATCAAAAAAATCGATGGCGATATAAAATATTCATTCGAAATTCTTTGAAGATATATATATGTTACATTTACTCTATGGAATACAGAACCATATAAAGAATTGAATTGTCGTTCATACTTTAAAAAGTAAATGTTAGTTTTAAATTACAAATTAAAATTTATCAATTTTTACCAATTTCTCTAATGCATCATAAATGTTATTTTCGGGCATTTCTTGTCTTGTCTTATTTCGTTCCAAATCCTCAATAAGCTGTCTTCCGATAGCACTGTTTCTAACTGGTATTAAGCAGAATTTCTCAATTGTTAAATTAACATGCGTTTCTATATTTTAATGCAAAAATAAAATATTTATAATTTTATTTATATTTTTTTTTAATTTAAAAATAGTTCTTTTTGTTTTATATTCAAGAGTGAGATGAAGGAAGTATCTGTGAAATTACAATAATATATATTTTTTATTTATTCTGATTGTTAATTTTGATTTTTTTTGAATGTTATGATGTAACATCCTTTAATTAAATTACATTCCTATTTCTTAGCAATAAGTTGTAATATCATTGTATTTTTTACAGCATTTCGATACAAAATAATAAAATTTTTTACAAATATTTTTTTAAATAAATAGAAAAGAAAGAAATAAAGATTTTCGGTCTGTCAGCTGTACGATGGTTCATCTTTTTGTGGAACAATTCTTGTTCCTCGATTTAAGTCGAGAGGGCATTTGGGTATTTTGGATTGATTAAGGTAATAACAGGTTAACAAGATCGGATAAAATGCTTTATCTAAAGCTCCTTCAAATTAGAAAAAAAAAAAAAAATATTAACTTCAATTGTTTATTTTTTATCAGTTTCGAGAATTAGGCATTCTATTAAAAAGCTATTTTATTCAATTTATTCTCATAGTCTAATAGTTTTCACCTAATTTGAGATTTGATCACCTTACTTTATTATGGTTCACCTTTTTGTGAACAAAAAAATTAGGTGAACGATTAGTTCACAAACCTGAGAACAAAAATTGATCGCAAAATATATGAACTATAGTTCACCAAACCGACAAGATCGAGTTTCTCAACCATTAATTATTAATTTAAATCTAAATAAATTATTTATCTTTTTTTCATTTAATTTTATCTTATTTTACTTTATTTTTAATTTTTATTGTTTAATATATTTTATTTTAATGATTAATACAGATAAACAAATAAATAAATAATTTAAAAGTTCCTAAATAAAAATTAAATTCATTCTATTTCACTAGAGAGTTTAATTTCTATTATGAAAACACTTGCAATATTAACTTAAATTTTTTTTTTTGAAAGTGACAAAAAAATATTTGAAACATCGAACTTTTTCGATGTAATTTCAACATTGGATACATTTTGTAATTCAAATACAAAAAATTAAACCAAATAGTTTCGAATTTATATAATTTTTTCGGTTCAAGGTTAAAAAAAATTAGAACTAAAATTATAATGCGATAATTAAACCGAATTCAAATAAATTTAAATAAGAACAATTAAAAAATTCGTAATTAATTATTTAAATATTTAACTATTATTAATGCCTCTTTTTTTTGTATCTAGATTTCTGATTGCATCACTAAAAATGACGAACCAAAAAATTTAATTTCTTAATTTTCAAAACAAATTTTTTTAGTGTTAAATTTTCGATGACGTTATAATTTCACAAATTTCTTTTTATTTTTTAAAACTTTGAATAGAAAATTTTTAAAATCAAAAATGTATTTTTTTAAGGAAAAAGATTGAATTAAATGATCTTAAAAGAAATTATAGAGCGAAAGCAATGATAATAAAGAAACTCAGTAAATACTAAATTGATTAATTTTACTAAAATAAATATAAAATTGCTAGACATTTAAATTTTTTAAAAGATAATTAATTAAATGAGTATCGTTAATAATTTATTAATTTCGGTAATTAATTTTTTTAGTAAAAATCAGCAACCAAATAAAGAAAAAAAACCATCTTAAAAAAGTTTTGTTGTTTTGATGCTTAGGAGAATTGTGTTCTATAAAAAAAATCTAAAATCTTTCTTTAAGGATAAATTATATAAGATGCTATTTTTTAATATGTTTAAAAAGCTAGAAAAAAAACGCGAACAGAGTAAACAAATGAATTTTTTAAAATAAAATTTTAAATGTTCTACAACAGATAAAGGTTAAAAAAAAGTTAAAATCTTATAGACTTAATTTGCACAAGACATAAATTGGTTTAATGGCTCCGTTTACTCGGTGTCAAAAAAATTAAAAATTTTCTTGAGAATAAAGATTAAAACAAAAACTCACGATATGATTTTGTGGATGTAAGAAGAGTGGTCAAAGTGGAACTAGAAGTTGAAGACTGTTTGGTCATTTTAGAATCATTGTTAGTTTCATCACAATCAATATCAATAAAACACTGTTGGGTCTGGCATGTTAAAGAATTTGAAGATGTTTCGTTGCATTCAGATACTAAAAGATTAAAATTATTTTAAATTAAGATATTTGAATATTAATTTTTACTATTGATTAGCGTATTTGAGCAATTAGAAATAGACTGAACATTGACATATCTATTTATTTCAGAGCCAATACCATTTTGGCTAAAAGTGTCTTCGATATCTTCGGAATTGAGTTTGGCTGAAATATTCTTTGCTGTCAGATTTTGTCCCTCAATTATAAACATCAAAAAAATCGATGGCGATATAAAATATTCATTCGAAATTCTTTGAAGATAGATATATGTTACATTTACTCTATGAAATACAGAACCATATAAAGAATTGAATTGTCGTTCATACTTTAAAAAGTAAATGTTAGTTTTAAATTACAAATTAAAATTTATCAATTTTTACCAATTTTTCTAATGCATCATAAATGTTATTTTCGGGCATTTCTTGTCTTGTCTTATTTCGTTCCAAATCCTCAATAAGCTGTCTTCCGATAGCACTGTTTCTGACCGGAATTAAGCAGAATTTTTCAATTGTTAAATTAACATGCGTTTCTATATTTTAATGCAAAAATAAAATATTTATAATTTTATTTATTTTTTTTTTAATTTAAAAATAGTTCTTTTTGTTTTAAATTCAAGAGTGGGATGAAGGAAGTATCTTTGAAATTACAATAAAATAAATTGATTTTTGTTTGTAATTGTTATTTTTGATTTTTTTTAATATTATGATGTAGCATCCTTTCATAAAATTACATCCCTTTTTTCAACAGTTAGCTATTATTGAATAGTATTTCTTATAGCATATCGATACAATATAATAAAAAATTTTAAAAATATTTTTTTTTTAATAAATTAGATGTAGATCTTTTAAAGATTCAATCTCTATAATTTTATATAGGTTATTTAAATTTTAGTCTTAAGAGATTTATTATTTTAGTTCAATCTTTGAATAATGAATATGCGATTAGAAATTGTTTCGTATTTAAGTAATTTTTTTAGTTCAAGATTAAAAATGTTAGCACTAAAAACCATAATAAGAAATTCAAACGGAATTCAAATAAATATTAATAAGAACATTGAAAAAAAAATTAATTATTTAAATATTAAACAAATTTTAACACCGTTTTATTTTTTTTGTATCTAAATTTCTGATTGCATTACTAAAAATAAAGAACTAAAAAATTTTATGTTTTAATTTTCAAAACAAATTTTAGTCGTGTTAAATTTTCGATTAAGTTATATTTTCACAAATTTCTTTTTATTTTTCATAAGTTTGAATAAAAAAATAATGAAATCAATAATTTCTTTTCCATAAATCACAATAATGAATTCAAGTATGGTAAATGAACCTAACCGGGTGACCTTTTTTTTTTATTGCATATTTCGCACTCATTTTATTCAAAAACTCCAAAAATACTCACTTACTTACACGAATTAGACCACTTGTTTCTAGTCATCCCTTTACCTCCTGCGGTTAATTGGGTGAGGCCTTATTGGGTGAATTAGGTTAACCCAGTTACCCCTGATTTTGTAAATATTTGGCCCGATAACTAACCTCTTTTTCAGGATATTCACCGAATTCACCCAATTAGCTCAATGAGAATTAAAAAAAGGATTTTTTGTTTTTTTTAATAATATAAATATTTAAAATATTCTTTATTATTATTCTTTTAAATATACGCTATAACATAACTATTTAGAAAAAAATTTAAACGAATTATTAACGAATTTAAAATAAATTTTATGCTTAATTTTTTTTAGTTTAAAAGATTAGTCCAGATATTCATCACATTGAAACTCTTACCCTTTGTTATTGTGTCAGAATGTTGTATAAATTTGAAGCTTGAGTAGTGTTCAGTTTTTTTTTCAAAAGCATCTTTTTTTGCGTTATCAAGATCTTCCATTGAAAACTTCTTTTTTTTAACTTCTTTTTGTTTATTCTGATTCATTTTTATAATATATTGACGAATTTTGATAATACAGAACGAATATTTTTATCAAATAAAATCAAATTATCTTTTTTTTGATATTTCTAAAGCCTTTGATAGGGTTTGGCATGAAGGTTTACTTTTTAAATTGATTAAAATAAATCCACCTCATTACTTGACTAACTGGATTAGATCCTTTTTAGACTCTAGGACATTTAAGGTAAATGTGAATGACCATCTGAGCGAAGAATATCAAATAACTGCAGGTGTTCCTCAAGGCTCAGTAATTAGTCCTCTCTTATTTAGTATATATATTAATGACATCCCCAAAAGAAACAAAACAAATAATGAATACTCTCTGCTTTTCGCAGATGATCTAGTTACATTCTTCATTTATAACAAAAAGGGGAACCTAGAAAATAAGATTAATAAATACACCAACGAACTAGAATTATGGCTTATTAAATGGAAAATGAAGATATCAGTTGAAAAGTCGTGTTCAGTAGTCTTTTCTAGGTACAAAAAAGAGAGTGATAATCTAAACTTAAAAATTTATGGAAACAGAATAGTGAGCCAAAAAGAAATCAAGTTTCTTGGTATTAAATTTGATTCTAAGTTAAACTTTAATATACTGGTAGACGAAATTAAAGAACGCTGCAATAAAAGACTAAACATTATTAAGATATTGTCAAACAAAAAATGGGGTCTCAATCAAAACACACTAGGAAATTTATATAAATCTTTAGTCGGATCAATCTTAGACTATTCTTTTCCTTGCCTAAATTCATTTTCAGAAAATAATATCAAAAAACTGCAAGCAATTCAGAATACAGCAGTCAGGTCTATTCTTAAGTTAAAATATGATACTCCCTCCAACATCGTGCATCATGAGGCTTTTAATAAACTAAAATTACTAACAGTCTCGAATCGGCTTTTTGAATTGAGTGAGAGATATGTTGGGACAGGACTGAGTCATTCTATCCCATTAGTTGAAAGACTGGTGAAGGAATACAAAGAAGGTTTCGAATCAAGACATATTGAATATCCAACTCCATTGTGTAATTGCTACCTTACCATTTCTTCTTATTTTCCTGAAACTTGAACTATGCAAACATGTGCCACATGTTACAATCTTTTCCAATTTATGTCTTTTCAACTTTCATTTTTTTAGCTTATTTACTTTATTTTGATTCTTTTTTTTATCTCATTTTATTAACTTTAATTTTATTTTTATTTTATTTCATTTTTATTTTATTTTTTTTATTTTACTTTTTAACTTATTCTGAAGGAGCTTTAGCTCGGTACAGAAAACAAATAAATAAATAAATAATAAAAGAGGAGAAACAAAAATTTAAATTTTTTAGTGATGTTGGTTTTGCTTGGTTCTGTGGTTAGCTAATTTTGGTTAACCAATTTTGGCTAATTAAGTTAAATATTTTATTTTTAGGGGTAAATGGGTGGGATTTTTGGGTATTGAGGTGATACCTAATTAACCTCTTAACCCATAAAAATAACAGCATTAGACAATGGACCCATCGGCTATCTTAAAATTCTAGTAAAACTATTTTCTACAAATTAAGACCCGCTGAAAACGATAAGCAAATAAGGTCAGTTCAAACTTGTTCCGTCATCGGATCAAAAATTGTCAAACATAATTACTAATTTGAAAAATTAAAACGGATTAGCAAAAAAAAAAACTTTGAATTAAAAAAAAAAGGTTTAAAAATTTTTTAAAAATATTTCATGTATATATTTAGATTCCTCTCTTCAAGATCTACAAGAATATGTGGGTCGTTTAAAAAAAAATAAAGCGACTGATATATTTCGGTTTTTCAAATTACGTCACCAAATTTACAATAAATATATTTAGGCTGTGTTTCTATATCTTGATAAAGAATTATTTAGAGAATGCAATGATAATAAAGAAGCTCAGTAAATCCTCAATTATTTAATTTTACTAAAATGAATATTATATTTCTAGACATTTAAATTTTTTAAAAGATGATTTATTAAATCAATATAGTTTAATGATTTATTAATTTGGGTAATTAATATTTTTGGTAAAAATCAGCGACCAAATAAAGAAAAAAAAACCATCTAACAGTTTTGTTGTTATGGTGCTTTGGAGAATTGTATTCTATAAAAAAAATCTAAAATTTTCTTTAAGGATAAATGGCTTGTATTTAATGTTGCACTATAAATTAATCAGAAGTTGCACTTTTTTTAATACCAAACTGCACTATATTATTTCCAAAAAGTACTACATTATTTTATGTGCACTGAATTATTCGGATTTTTACCTAAATAATTCAAATCAGAACTTTTATATTTCAAAACTTTACTATATAAATCAACTGGCACTTAAATAATTTTTGATTTTTACAAAAATAATTTCTGAGTTGAATTAAAATAATTTCTAATTTGACTTAAAATAATTTTTGAGTTACACTAAAATAATTTTGGACTTGAACTAAAATAATTATATCAAATGTTATTTTTTAAATATGGTTAAAAAGCTAGAAAAAAATTCTAAATGATTATTGTCGAACGTTAAGGAATATGAATTTTTAAAAAGAAATTGTTTAGCGAATGCAATGATAATAAAGAAGCTCAGTAAATACTAAATTGATTAATTTTACTAATATAAATATAAAATTGCTAGACATTTAAATTTTTTAAAGGTGATTAATTAAATCAGTATCGTTGAATTATTCATTAATTTCGGTAATTGATTTTTTTAGTAAAAATCAGCAACCAAATAAAGAAAAAAAAACCATCTTAAAAAAGTTTCGTTGTTTTGATGCTTGGGAGAATTGTGTTCTATAAAAAAAATCTAAAATCTTTCTTTAAAGATAAATTATATAAGATGCTATTTTTTAATATGTTTAAAAAGCTAGAAAAAAAATCTAAATGATTATTGTCGAGCAGTAAGGAATATGAATGTCAAATTTAAGTAAAATCTGAAAAAATTCACTAAATAATTGAAGAAATTTTAAAGAAGAGTATTCTTAAAAAAAAATTAAAATTAATCAAAAATTGATGAATTTAACCATTCTTTAGAAGCAACTTGTGACTTTTGATAGAAATCTTGAGTGAACAGAGTTTACAAATGAATTTTTTATAATAAAATTTTAAATGTTCTACAACAGATAAAGGTTAAAAAAAAGTTAAAATTTTATAGACTTAATTTGCACAAGACATAAATTGGTTTAATGGCTCCGTTTACTCGGTGTCAAAAAAATTAAAAATATTCTTGAGGAAAAAGATTAAAACAAAAACTCACGATATGATTTTGTGGATGTAAGAAGAGTGGTCAAAGTGGAACTAGAAGTTGAAGACTGTTTGGTCATTTTAGAATCATTGTTAGTTTCATCACAATCAATATCAATAAAACACTGTTGGGTCTGGCATGTTAAAGAATTTGAAGATGTTTCGTTGCATTCAGATACTAAAAGATTAAAATTATTTTAAATTAAGATATTTGAATATTAATTTTTACTATTGATTAGCGTATTTGAGCAATTAGAAATAGACTGAACATTGACATATCTATTTATTTCAGAGCCAATACCATTTTGACTAAAAGTGTCTTCGATATCTTCGGAATTGAGTTTGGCTGAAATATTCTTTGCTGTCAGATTTTGTCCCTCAATTATAAACATCAAAAAAATCGATGGCGATATAAAATATTCATTCGAAATTCTTTGAAGATAGATATATGTTACATTTACTCTATGAAATACAGAACCATATAAAGAATTGAATTGTCGTTCATACTTTAAAAAGTAAATGTTAGTTTTAAATTACAAATTAAAATTTATCAATTTTTACCAATTTTTCTAATGCATCATAAATGTTATTTTCGGGCATTTCTTGTCTTGTCTTATTTCGTTCCAAATCCTCAATAAGCTGTCTTCCGATAGCACTGTTTCCGACCGGAATTAAGCAGAATTTTTCAATTGTTAAATTAACATGCGTTTCTATATTTTAATGTAAAAACAAAATTTATTTAATTTTTCGTGTATTACTATTTTTTTGATCCGGCTTTATCGTTGAAAATTGTCTAATTGTTGTTGAGGTTATACTTGTGGTCAATGTTTCTTGATTTAAGGAATTACTTTAAATTACATAATTATTTTTTAAATCTCCTACCTGGTCTATCAATTGAAGAACTTGTTTCTGAAGTGGATGTTGTTATCAAAATTTGTGTCGATGAATTCGTTCTTATCGGAATAATCGACGAAAAAGTTGGTGTTTGCGTTGTTGACGTAGATGTTGAAGGTTTTCTGGTAAAAACTGAATCCCCACCGGTCTCATCACAATTTTCATCTACATAACAATATGAATTATTGCATTGAAGAATAGAAGCATCACAGTTTAAAACTTTATTAATTAAGATATTACAATTTAGAATTCATTTCGAAAAAAAAATAAATAAAATTTTTGATAATTATTTTACTTACTTTTAACTTCAGTTCCATTGCATTCATCAATTAATTCCAGACGAATATAGTCACCAAGTACTGAATCTGAAGAATATTTTTTAAAAGCTGATTCAATATTTTCTGATTTTAGCTTTGATGTCAGGCTTGCTAAGGTCAATTTTTTATCTTGACTTTGAAAGCTAACATTTAAATATGGCCGTACATAAAAATCAAAGTTATTTTCTTCAACTCTAACAAAAATAACATTCACATCAGCAAAATTCGATCCCAAAAATTCTCTAAATATTTTATTATACTTAAAAAAATAATTTAATTTTTCTTAAAATCATATTTAAAATTTAACGAACAATTGCCTCGAATTCTTCAGTAATATTAATATTATTTTGAGGAATAATTGTTCCATTTTCTTTAAGTATATCTATAAAATTATCTCCCATGGAACCATCCATAACCGGAATACGACAGAAATTTTCGATCATTAAATAACCATATTTCTCTAAATAACTTTAGTAAAAAAAATGTTTAATAGTAGACTTTTAATTTTACCATAAGAAGAATTATTGGTTAATTTAGATGTTAAAAACATGGTAGTGGATAGGTCTTGAATTGTAGAGAAAGTCAAAGACATTGTAGTCAGGTCTTTATTAATTTCTGTCTCAGTTTCTCTTTCTGTGGTTAGATTTTTGTATTCAGTTGTCATTAGATCTTCAATTTTACTCGTTTCTTTAATAAAATAAAAATTAAAACAATTAATTTTTGCAGATAAATACCTTTATTAGATGTTGTAGATAAAGACACTGAAGTAGTGCTAGAAATTCTGTCTATTTCATTATTACAGTTGATATCAATCTCGCATGATATTGGCAAACAGCTTGTACTAGTTGAATTCGATTCACAAATACTTGCTAAAATCAAATTATTAATTAATTAAAAAAATATTTATTTAATAATTACCGTTTACAAAAGCTCCTGTGCAGTCATCAATTTCCTCGAAAAGAAAAAGATAACTATATTTGTAATGGTCAATTTTTTCCATAACTGATTGAATATTTGCAGTATTTAGTTTAGCTAATAAATCTTTGATGTCCGAGTCTAATTCTTGCTTGAATGTTACATTCAGTTCGGGTTTGACAAATGATTCATTCAAATTTTTCAAATTAATTACGTCAACCTCAAAAATATTAGAGCCGAACAATTCAGTAAAAAATTCTTTATACTAAAATTTATTTTAGAGAAAAATTTTAAAATTTTAGAGGGAATTTTTCAATAAAGAATTACCAGTAGTTTTAGATTATTTTTTATTTCACTTTCCATTGTCTTGTTATCAAGTAAGGAAGAAATAGAAGTTGTATTTGAAATATTAACCGGAATTGAGCAAAAACCAGATATTTGAATACTTCCATTCGTGACTTTAAAAATTATTTTAAAAATTTGATTTAACTTAAAGTCTTAAATACTTTTTATTTGGTCGTTTGTGCCATTGTCTGGTCCTCCGGATAAATAAAGTGGTATCAAAGCTAATGCAATAATTCCGAGTAACAAGAGAAGAAGTAGCAAACATGTCACAACTATCCAAGTCGCTGGTCGTAATCTTTAAATAAAAATAAAACTTTGGCTTCATTTTTAATTTGCTTTTGGTCTACCTATTATTACACTCCTCACCATCGTTATCATTTTCAGAAGAATTGTTAAAACCAGACAGATTACCGCCGGATTCACTCATATTTTATATCAAAATTTTTAAAAGTAAGCAATTTTGAAAATTTCCTCAAAATTTATATAAAGTTTAGATTTTTAAATAATGTCAATTTATTTAAAGTAGATTCTTGATCAATTCCATTAATTTAAAATGATTATTTCTTTGTTTCAATTTTAACGAATATTTTCCTGGTAGGCGGTCCAATAAATCATCCATGCTAAGAAAAATTTTCAAAAAAGATTTTTTTAAATCATATTCATTTATTTATTTTTTTATCTTTCAATAAAAATTTAATATAGTTGACATTTAAAAAGCTTTTTTGACTATTAATCATTGAATTGAAAAAAGTCATTTTTTTTTAAATATTGCCTAATTTTTGTACAGTTTGCGAAATTTCAAATTAATTCCAAAAATTTTTATCAATAAATCGATTGAATAAAATGAGATCTAAGCTAAAAAAAATAATTCGTTATTTAAGAAGATAGTTATATCTTTAATTGTAATTTTGATAATTTCATAAATAAAATACTTGAGGAAATAATAATTTAATTCTAATAGTTATCAGATCAATAGATTTATTAGAGTGCTCAAATCAACATAAAATTAATGAATATCATTTTTGAGAATTTAAAGTTCAATACTTCAAACTCAACTTGAAATATATATATATATTTATTCTATATCCAGTAATTATTCTGTTATTTTAAATAATGATTATCTAATCATTGTTAGAATTTTTTTTTTGCTAACAAACTTTGATAAATTTTTTGCTAGAATCGATATTTATTTTAAAGAGAAGATAATTCCCAAAAAAATTTAAGCAAATATTTTTTTAGATAATTTTGCAAATTCAATCAAATTCTTTATTTAATCATATTAAAATTTTAAATCTAATTTCGTAATTTTATGAATACAAATATCTGCAAAAATTTTCAAACTCCCAAAATCTTAGTTGTAACCTTCTTTTTTTTCAAAGTCACAACTAACCTCTATCAAGTTATTGTGATTTTCAATTATCCACGTATATATACATGTCTTTGTAAACAAAAAGCAAGTACACCGCCTTGACCAAACATTGCTAATAAAGTCAAATCGGAAAAAACGCCCTTTTGAAATGCATAGATAAATCTGATATTTTAAATATTTTCAAACCTGTATGTGCAGTTTTTGCAACCGATTTCAAATAGATTTTTTAAATCAATTTTTGAGGCTTTATTGTATTTAAAAAAATATTTAAAATTGTTTTCGTTTTTCAACAAGCGTAAAATTATTCTTGCTTAAGATCAAATTTTTAGATTATCACTAGAGCAAGACTTATCATTACGGTTTTTAACCTCTTAAATTTCAGTGCAATTTTCTTAATGGAGTAAATGCTGCTGATAAGTACAAGTTGCTAAACATTTGGAAAAAATATATGATAAAAAAAAACTTAATTATTTTTTAATGTTTTGCAAATAAATGTTTTATTTAAGAAATTAAAACAGAGTGATAAAATAATAATAGTATAAGAACTATTAAAATTTATTGAACAAATTTTTCCAAAAGTAGACTAGATCTAATAAAATATAAATTTTTAAAAATTTAATTGTGAAAATTTTTTAGCTTTCCATTTAGGAAAACGCATTTTTAAATATTTTTTACTAAGATTTATGCGTTAGGTTTAGGCAAAGTTTTCATGTTAATAAATTTAATTTTTAACTCAAATTTTTTTTTTAATTTTTTAATTTTTGATTAAGTATTTTGATAATTTAAAAGTTATTATTTAAAGCTAGTATTACTGATCTAATTTGCATGTTAATACTAGATTATATAAAAAAAAGAGCTTTAAAACTAATAGCTAAGATTGTGTGCTTAGTTGATGCAATTTGAAGGTAAAATCTAATCTTTGAAAAAAGCGATTTTAGATTGCGTAACTAAGATTATTACTTTACAACCTGAATTTTTGCCATCAAATTATTAACTGAATCTAGTTACTTAAATCGTAATTGATAGCCATTCTTTGTTTTTGTCTTAGGGATCAATTTGTAATCATTTATTTTAATTAAGACATGGCCTAAAAATGACATTGAAATATGAACACTAATGTCTTAAAGGTAACATTTGAAGATTTTGTGTTTATATTTTTCTGAGGCGTATATTCACTCCTAAATCGGTTAAATAAACATTCGACTAGCAAAATGCAAAAACAATTACTATTACTCTAAAAAATATTTGAAGAATTTAAGCAAAAATAAAGCTTTATGTTTTTTCTATTGATTTTATTACAAAAATCTTTGAATTTTATTTAGAGTTTTTTTTTTTGTTTTTCCTTTTCCGAGTAGTGCTTTTAATTCTGGGGAAATATTGGAAGTCGTTGGAAAATTTAAAAAAGTTTTAAGTAACTTTTTAAAAGGTGCTTTTGTTTGAACAAATTAAAAGTATTATTTTTAAACGAGAGCAAAATTTGGCTAAATTTATCTTTTTTTTTTGATTTGAAAATAAGATTTAGAAATTAGGGTTTAAAAAATCTTTCATGAGAAAATAAGCAAGACAACGATTTGATTTTGATAATTTTTATGGTAGTTTTTTTCTTGTCCAGAAATAAATTTTCTGAAATTATGACCATATGTTAGTCAGTCGTTAACATAGTGAAAAAGAATGTTTTATAGATAAAAAAACAAATTTTTATATTTACTAAGTCCTATATTTAAAAATCAATAAAAAATTAATTTTTTTATGTGAATTCAAGTCATGTATTTAATTATTGAATTTAACTCGAAAGTAACTCTAATAGACGTCTAAAAAAACAAAGCCCTACACTTGACCATAATCTTAGGAAAATTCTAAAACTAGTCTAAGTGGTATTATTTTGATACACGACTTAATGGCTTTTTTTATAGTTATTTATAATTTGTTCAAAGTAATAAAAATTCAATAGAAAAAAAAATCCTAATACGTAATTAGTTTTATTAGTTCTATTTTCATCTCATAACTTTTGGGCTTCTTTTATTTAGCTTTATTATAGTGCTAACTTTAAGTTATCTTTAGTTTTTTTAAAATATTTAACTTAAAGAATCTTTATTGATAACAGTCTTTTAATTAATATTTTGCTATTTGAATTTTGAAAATTCCAAAAAAGTTTTAGAAACAAACCGCTGAAGCATTCAATTGACTTTTAAAATTTATCGATCCAGTTTGCCCAATGCTAACTAAAACATAATTAATCGGTCCGATATTCAAGAAGGTTTAGAACATCATTAAGCAAAACTAATTATTTTGTAAGCTTTTGATGAAAATTTATTTTTCTAATCATTTTGTAATATTTTTAAATCTTAATTTAAGCTAGGTAGTTGAAGCTGATGGAATATTTTAATTTTGCTTGAGTGATATTACAAAATTTAAAATTCTTTTTTTTCCATCATGCATTTTTTTGTTCGAGTGAATTTGTGTCAAAATAATTTTCCTAAAGAGTGTGTTTAGCTTGATTATTTTTGCTGGAACAACTTTTGCAGCCTGTACAACTCTCAAACACATTTTTTAAGTAATTCACAACTTGAAGACAAAATGGCAAAATGCAGGTTAATGGGATGATACTTTTGACCAGGTGACTTATTTAAGTGAATTGAAAAAGAAAAAAAATTATTTATTTTAATTTGCATTTATTGTCATTTATAAAATAGAAGAATAGGACATGTTTGATTTATTGAAAAGATTATAGACGTTTCAACATATTTTTTTAATTCAACTCAGATTCCAACTTGTATTCGCCGCATCAGCTTGGTCTACAAACATTTCAATTGATATTTCTTCAACAAATAAAAGAGTTTTTTGAAGGATTCTAATTAATTTTATGCATGATTCACTCCAGTATGGTCCTAGGAATAAAAAAGCAGTCAAGTCCATTTCTAATTTTAATATTTCAATATTTGTTTCAATTCAATTACCGTCAACGCGTTTCCTATTTAGGCATTTCTATCATCCAAAAAATGAATACAATAATTAAATATTGTCTGGATTTGTCGCTTGGCCATTATCGGATCCCGACTGCTTTTACGACCATAATTAGTATTTCAAATTAGCTACAACTCTGAATGTTTTAGATTATTGTTGTAGAGACTTATCATCACTTGTGGGTTTAATTATCAAAAATTTGTTTTTAGGGTTTAATTATTCCGTTTAGATTAAAAAGTTAATCTATCATCTTGGTGGAATAATTTGGCTGCCTCTAATGAAAAACTAGTGGAATATTGATCGCTTTTATTTTCGGCATATTATCCAATATTGCCTCTAATTGGAAAAAAATGAAAAAAAAATGGTTCAGCAAAGGATCTAATCAGTTTCCTTACGCTTTTATGGGCTTTCAATTAAAAGAATATGGACTAGGTGTACTTGCCGAGGATATTAGAAATCGTTCAGATGCAAAATTGATTTTTAATTCAGAACAAAAAAACTTAATTGCTTTCTAATATACAAAATAGTTAGTTCTAAATTTCAAGCATTAAATATTTAGGTCTGAGTTTTGAGTATTCAATCAACATTTAAGTAGATTTATCATTTCTTTTTTAGATATATCAATCAGCATAAATATACTTTTAATTATTTAAGTTGTTTGAAATGTAAATTCGAAAAGTTGTTTGTTCGAATTGTTTGAAATTTGATGGAAAATGGGCTGCAAGAACACAGACACGAAGCAATTGATCCGAGCAAGCTGTTTAGACTGAATTGCTGGGGATATGGGCCAAGATTTCCGAGTCTGACAATTTGGCAAGGCTTCGGGGCCCAATTTTCAAGTGAATTTCTTTTTAGACAATTATTTTAAAAATTGAATGCAAATAAATTTCGTAAATGAATTTGATTGTCATTTTTGAATGAAATTACTAAGGCTTATTTCTAGGATTTCTTTATTATATCATTAATCGATAAATTCTCATTTCGAAAAAATAATGATTTAATTTATATAATTTTTTAGATATTAGGTAGATTTGTGATTTACATTGTGTTTATTTGAGAATACTAAATGATGTTTTTTTCTTCTATTGACAAGAACAAAAAAATATAAATTTTTTTAAATTTTATTCATTGCTGAAAATTTTGAGAAATTTATCTAGCAGGCTAATAAATTTAATTTTCAGCTCTTTTTCCAATGGTCTGAAAATTTTATATCTTCGAGACGAATGAATAGTTTTTGCTGTGTTTGATAAGTAACTTGATCAGGCTGTTTCAGCAGACATCTATAGAAATTTATAATGGAATTTTTTTGTTAACAAAAAAAAATTTGTCAATCAGTTCATTTTTTTTAGTTTAAAATATTAATTAGAATTACAAACAATATCTTATTGTTTTCCAGAGCTCAGAGCAAGTATTGGGGAATTTTATACAAATAAAAGTTCAAAAGATATCAAATGTTTTTCCAAAGGTAAAACAGCCATATTGGTTAGATAAAACTTGATTGATTTTTCCCCAAAAATTGATAGTTGTGCGGATCTGAACATATCACGATCTAGTATTTTTTAGTTTTATTGAATTTTTTAACTAAATATAAAACTTAAATGCTGAATTTAAGATTGCTAGCTTGAAACATCATGTGAATAATAAAATATTTTCAGATTAGGTTTTATCGGAAGGAAATTTTAAAATAAATGAACATGGTTTTTAGAGATAAAATTGGCCAAATAAAGATTTAATTATGATTAATTATTTTATTTGATGAAATAAGATTGCAGTTGTTCAAATTTTGTGTAATGTTGGTATCAAATCTAAAATCTTATCTTGTTAAAATAACAATAGGCGACAATTAGGTAATATATGAGACAAATGGAGATAGAGATCAAGATGATAAGATATTTATTGATAAAGCCCAAATTTGTCATCCAAGCTCGTGTTTTTCAATTAATTTTAAATTAACAACTTAGACACAAGTCTTAGGAAAATTTATCTTGTCATTGGACATGCAGAACAATAATTTAAAAAGACATTTTTCGAGTCCCAAATTCGAATAAAGTCTTCCTTTATAAATGCTGAAATTAAATCCGCATACAATTTAAGGTCTTGTTTGCTTTCATTTTTTGAAAACAAATTTGTTATCTTAACTTATTAAGTCGGACAATTGAACAATGTAATAATAGCTTAAAATATCAAGTTTAAATAGTATTTTCGTGATAAAATTTCATGTTTTTTTGCCTATATTTTTGTTGTTGGTGCAAACAAATTTAGTTTTCCATATCGAAAAGTTTTGTTCCTTTAAGAAAGTCAAGTAAATAATAAATCTATGATAAACTATTTATTGTATTCTTTTGTTTTTATTTCATTAACTTAATTATAAACCTATACTTTTTTGACTCGAAACTTTTGGGGATTTATCACATACACACACACACACTCAAAGTCTAAGCTAATGTGTAGACTTTAAAAAATTTTCAATGTCAATGAACTAGTTTCATTAAAATAACAAATCTTACGGTTTGTATGAATAAAATTAACTTTTATGAATTCAGAATCCCAAGATTTATCTTTAATTTCTTCCATCCATATTATCAATTTGAGATTAAACATTTTTTTATTTGAGTTGATATTTTTGTTAACTACTTTTAAATAAATAGGATTGAATTTACTGCCGTAAATTTTAATTTTCAGGAAATAAGATGAATTTAAAATTCATTTTTTGAGGTTATTAACATCCAAACTATTTTAAAAAATCTTTTTAATTTTACTTGAGAAATAATCTGAACTTTTAGTATTTTTTCAGTTCTAATTTCCAATGTTTGCCTTTTTTCAGGCCATAAAGTTCAAAAAAAAATTAAATTTTCAAAATTAGAATATAACTTATAAACAATAATTTTTAAATCAAAATTTAAATTTTTATAATTACATGGTTTGAATGACAAAAAATCAAAAAAATGAATTGGAAGCTCGCTTTATTTTTTAGAGTTTAGGAAAAAATTAATTTTTTTTATTTTTTTAAGGTAAGCTAAAATTTTTAAGTTATTAAGTTGTCTCCTAATGCAAAAAAATGTCAAGTCCCTTTTAAAAGCTAAAATTTAAGTCTGGCTAAGAGACTTAGTGTCTATAGTTGGATATTTCCTAGATTAATGAATAATGACTTGTTTGACACAAGACTGGTTCTGATTAGATCAAAATTAAAACATATTAATTCAAATTTTTTATTTAATATTAAAAAAATGATGATTGAAAATTTAGATAAAGTTAATTATTTTTGATAAGATCACTTAATATTACACGGAACCAATGAGCTGATAATCACATGATTACAAGTCGGTTCATTTACTGGGATCATTTTCAGATGGAGTATCATATTATCTAATTGTAACTTAAGCCAACTATTTTTCATGATAAAATTATTATTAAAAATGTACACGAACTGATTAAGATAAGAGATGACCAAAAGATAATATTTAAACAAAATAAGCCTATTTATTAAAATTTAAACATAGAATAGCTTGAAAGAAAATAGAGTTTTCCCCATAAAACTCAATTATTTGGCTAATTTAATCATATTTAGAAGAAACCCTATATCTGCTTTAATTCAAATGTAGGGGCATATTAGTCCGACTGCCTGTCAGTCAAGAAAAATAATAAGCACATTTGGCCGAATATCTCTCTAAAAAAAGTCTAGTCTTGGAATATTATTTAATTGAATGGGTTTTAAAATACTAAGAGATATTTTCCAAAATTCGAGAATTTAATTAGGGGTTTCAAAAGTCTCGAATAATTAAAAATTTAAATTTAAAATATTCTAATGGTGTTTACAAGATTTTTGTTGGTATTGTACAATCAATTTGCATAAGTCATTAGAAATAGAATTTGAAATTTAAAATATTTACAAAGCTTATTGAGCATGAAAATATTTCTTAAATTACACACTTGGCACTTTTATAATAAAATCGTATAACACTTTAAATTGGGACAAAATTAATAAATTTGTATAGAAGAGTTCAATTCCACGGTTCAAGTTGCAACTTGAAATTAAGGTTCCATTTTTGAGTTTATTCGAAACATAAACAAACTTTCAATCGATTAGTATATAAAAGAGTTTTTTAAGAATTTAATCACTGGTTTGTAAGTCTTGGAAAATAATTAAATACTTTATTAGATTAATTTTGTTATTTTTGTTGAAGCTATAACTGCGACAACGAAATAAAACAGGGCGAAAATTTGGACAAACAAATATTTGCACGTTTTTTCACCTATTTTCTAGGCTTAATCGAATTTTGAATTTATTTTTAAAGAGGAAAATTCAATCAGTTCAAAATGTTCAATTAATCGTTTATCATTATATTCGATTTGCGCTTTTTAACAAAAAAAACAGGTAAACATTTATCTGGGTTAAAAATAAAAGCTATTTATTAGTTTAAGTAGTTACTTGAAGATTTCAAATAAATTATATTTGTCCACTATGATTAATCATATTTAAATTAAGTTTTTCTACTTCAGAAAATTTTAAACTCACCGATATTCAAAACCATTCTATTTTTAATCATTTCAACTAATGCATTTTTAATATTTTCCATCTCAAAGCGAATACTACTCAACAAAGACTCGATTAAAAAAAATTATTTACTTTTTTTTTAATTTAAATTTTTTTTTACTTTTTTGGAAATTAGTTTGGGAACATTCTGAGACTAACCCGAACGACATGAGGCCTTCTTTTCAGTCTCCTTGCTTTATTCAAATTGAAGCTTAAATACAATTGATAATAAAACAAAAAAATGTCAATATTTTACAAGTTTATATTTTAAATTTTTAATATTTGAATTATAATAATTTAGGAAGGAATCTTCGTTTCAAAAGGCATCTATAATCAATTTTTATTGATTGCTCAACAATTGACCAAAACATGAAGTTTGCTTTTAAATTTTAATTTTTGATCGATTTTTAAAATTGGGACAAAATAGCATTAGAGATAATCTTTTAAAAGGTTGTTGAAATTTAATGTTCTTATCATGAACAAAATTAAATAAAATAATTGAAAATTTATTTGGAAGTGAAAATTTTGTTTCAATTAAAATTAAATTTTGATTAATATGTGCTGAAAAATTTTCTCTTCCGTAATCACATAATTAATATTTAATCTTTTAAGATGGATTTGAAGTGCCTTGTTTTTCGAGCATCAATTTTCGAACAAGTATTTCGGTCGAAAGGAAGATTAATTAAATGCTTGATTTGAAATTCTAGATATACTGCCAATATATACCTGAAAAATTTTTTAAACATTTTTTTCTAATTTTATTTAGATATCCAATAACTTAATTAGAATATTTTTCTAATGCAAACGGAATTCGGCTCTAATTAAAAGCGGAAATTTCAAATTCTAGGAAATAAGCTGGATGCAATGTGTAAACGAATATGTCAGTTGCATGCAAGTAAAATTGAATTTTTTTATCTAAGTCGAATATCCTGTAACTGCAAATCTCGCATTCAAATCGTCTATCACTAAAAAATTTAATTAAATTCCACGAGACTCGGATTAGACCGAAACGTTTGCCCAAAATAAATATTTAAGATTTTATTTTTCTTAGATGTTTCATTTATTTTATACTTTAACACGACAATTTTTAATTTAGAAAAGTTAAGGCCGCATTTTTTATATGCAGGATTTGTACAAAGAAGTTTCGAAAGACTTATCTTTCTTCCTGATGTTTTAAATTAAAAAAAAAATCATCTTTAAAAAAATTAATATTTTTTTATTAGTGTTAGAACATAGAGTCTGGAAAAAATAGTGGCCATTTAGAAATATACAAATCTAGACTAACTTTAATATTTAAATTACTAAGTGGTCTATTTTTAATTTTTATTTATTTATTCAAAAAATGATCACATTATTCTTTCAAATGGTCTGCACTTTCGTTTTAACTCTCTTGTGAGGACATTTTTGTTTTTATGAAGTATTAAAAAAATTAAAAAATTTAATTCAATAAAATTTTTATATACAAAATTGATGTGGATGAGAAAAATTATTTCCTTAATAAGTCATTTAAGTTCCAATAACAAACCATATGAGTATTTGAAGTTTTTTTCTCAAATCTGGGAACTTTTTTACTTTTTTGTTTTTAAAATTTAAACAACTTTTTATTTTCTTTCTTTATGTGACTGAAAGGTAAAACTAAAATATGCTCCGAACTCCTGTGATCTTTGCACAACCTTTATTTTTCACAAGTATATTTAAAAATTAAATAAATGAATTAAACAAAGAGTTTGACAAAATTCAAAAAGTACTTCATATTAATTATATTATTATTTATTGCAGCAACAAAATAATATTATTAAAAAAACTTTTCTCTTTAAATATGATGTGTGGCCTGATGTGGTCTTTAATGATAATTATTATTTATTTCAGAAAAACTCCTCTAAGACGATCCAAAAAAAAGTTTTTAATTTTTAAAATTTAAATTCTCAGTATTATATTTTGCTTTTCTGTCAAAGTTATGCCAAGGTTACATGTGTCTTCACTCTTTTTGAGAATAGGTATATCGGAGTGATTGAATTTTAAATTAGTTTACCAATTTTTTGCCTAAATTGATTTAAATCGACCACATTTAAGACTATTTTTTTAATTAAACGACCTAAATGCTCAAGGGTGTAGAGAAATCTTTAGTTTATGGCCAAAACATGTGCGCTGTATATCTTTAATGCTTTCAAAATAAAACTTTGATCACTTAAAGTCAGAATAAAAGCTTTTAAATAAAAAAAAAACAATTTAGTTGGGGTTATTCATAAGAATATTAAAGCTCGAATCAGTCAAGCAAGGCTTATTACAGGTAGTTTTGATTAATAGTTTTAATAAAGTATCGCTGTCAAATGTGAGTATTCATCGATCAAATTTGGTCAACTATTTAACCAAACTTAATGAAATACGAAGCCAAATTTTATTGATTGATGATCTATTTTATTTCGATATTTTAGTTGAACAATCTACATCATATTCTAATTATATTTGATTTCCACGGATTTATTACAAGTATCAGGTTACCAATTTAAGTTTCTAAGTCTCTAATTAGCTATATTTTCCTGGTAAATAAACAAGTTTCATAAATCATTCAATGTAAATATTCAATTCCCTTTTGAATAAGTATTTGAACTTAATCTTTAATTTTTTGAGTAAATTGCTTAATCCTGTTCTATTTAGGTCCTTATTGTAAATACAAACTGGCGTGGTATTAAATTATTGTGGTCATAAATGAACAGTTGGAATTCTAATCGCTTATAAAAACAACAAGTAAATCCTCAAATTATCCAGTTAAGGATAAAAAAATCAACATGTTTTAACTTTCTTGGGATAAGTTTTTCAGGCAGGTAGCTTTTAATTTTAGATATTTTAATTTTATTGCTTCTATGGCAATACAAATTCGTTCTCAATTATCTGATTAATATTTTATGAATAAATAAGGGTTTAGATTTTCTAAGTAAAAATTGAAATTTTTTTATTGATTTTAATTTTTTTAAATGAATGCGGTAAAACTGAGCTATTTCCACTTCAGAAATAATTTTCTTTTCGTCAAATTAAATCAAAAATGATATATGATGCTACTTAAAAAAGACGTTATCCTTACAAGATTTCAAAATTTTAAATAAATTTTAAATTTTTCCTTATGAATTCCATAAGAATGTTTTCCATAAGAATCTACGATAAGAATCAGAAGAATCTATAAGATGTGATATCATATATGAAAAAATAAAAAGTGTAAGAAATGCTTGGGAAATTTGATAAAAAGTGCTCGGGATCGGGTAAGTTTGACTTTAAATTTTATATTTAGGAGATTAAATCGATCCATTTATCATTTATAAATAATTAGACAGTTTAACTTAAAACTTTTTTAAACAACAAAGTTTTAAATTATTAAAACCTGTTTGAATTTAAAGAAAAACTGCTCATATTTTGATTGATAAATGAATAAGCTTGGGTTTAATGCAAGAAATAAAAATAAAATTAAAACAAATTAAAATAAAACCAAAATAAATTTATTTCTTAAACTAAACCCAAATTTTAAAGTCAAACTTACCTGATCTACAATCATCTAGTACGAACTTCTATTTGTTACTTATTGCTTAGATTTCCGTGATTTTTTCTATGACTTTTTTTTCAAAGATTTGTCTCACTTAAAAAAATCATTTAAAATTGAGAATTTTTTTTAAAAACGGCTATAATGATTTAGAACAGTTAATTTTTAGAGGAAAAAAATTTAAAAATATAATTATACATTAGATTTTTTAATAAATAATGGCTTTATTTTCTTAGATTAGTATGGATATGTTTGTGGAAGGGGTCAAATAGAGCATTATTATTCAAACATCTAAATAATTATTAAAATTTTTTATTCAATTATTTATACATAGAAGATAATTTTTCTTTTTTTTTAATCATTAACTTTAAAACATTTGCCTGAAAGTAATACTATGTTCCATTCCAACTACCAAATCATAGTTTTAACAATTATAAGTATCGTTCAAATAAATTAATATATATTTTTATATATTTTTAAAATACCTTATACTCTAGGCTTTTGGAATAGATTTTCTTGCATCCAAGCTCCATTTATTTAGCAAAAGTTTAAAAAATTATATTAATTTTTTCATTTAATTAAAATTTTCGTTTGCTTTGATGAAATTTTTTAATAAAACATTCAATTTAATTAATAGATATTAGATAATTAATAATCTTCGAAAGAAGTTTTAAATTTTTTTGTAATGATTTATTAGCTACTTAAATCTCTCATTTGCTTATTCATAATCTTTTTTTTTCGAAAAAGATATTAAAAATTTTTGGATAATTTTTTTCAAACCGTTTTTTTTTAATTTTATTTATTTATTTAGAATAAATTAGCCAAAGCCTTGTACGGTTGGAATCGAGGTTTGATTTTTCCTTTCAACTACCTGAAACAGGTTTTATACAAATGTTAAAATTTGTATAATTTTTTTTATTTTATTTATTAAAGGGATTAATTCTGACCATTATTTTCTCAAATTTAGTGAAAGATAGAAACAAGAAATTTAAGTTTGACAACCTTGAATTTTTGGTTAATTAAATCATAAGAATGAAGTGTCAAGCATATTTTTCCAAACGATTTAAGCAAAAATAAGGCTTATCTAATTACGGTGCTCCACGCCTTCCAGTAAAACAATTCTAAATCAAAAAATTTAATTAAGTAAAAATAATAATTGAATTTTATTAAGCAAAATAAGCAATTAAATTTAAATAAATTTTGTTGAGAACTTAATGAAAATTTTGATTGTTATTTTAGCATTAGAATGTGTTCACTTGAACACCTTATTTTTTTGAATAGATTCAATTTTGGGGACAATAACTCAAGTTGAAAACTATGTGGGCGTTTGCTCGCTTATATTGTTCTTAATAAATCATTGAAGCGAGTCAATAAAAAAATATTCTAACAAATGATTACAAACATTTTAGCTGGCCATTCGTGAGCGTAATTTACCTGTCAAACTAATTTATTGAATGTTCTATATGAGTAAATGATTAAGCAATAAAAATGTTTTTTTTTTTTATTTTTACAACACTTGAGAGAATTCCTAATGTCGATGAGATTTAAAAATTGAATGTTATTCTACGTTAATAACTAGTTTTGAATCACGTTCAGGGTTGACCACAGTATGATTAATTAGCAATCTAATATCTTTATGAAAATAAAAACTTATGTTGCCATTTTTAGGAAAATTGAGATCGAAATGTTATGATAACGTTATTCCAGTGATAATTCCAGTAATTATAAGCTTTATTTATTGGCAGTATGTGGCCAAGTTGGAACACCTAATTAAAATACTTAGAATCGATAAAAATCGATTTAATTTAATTCTAGAAAAAAGCCGGACTCTAACGCTTCAACAGGTTTTTAAGTGGTTCAATTTACCTTATCGAAGGCACAAGCTCCAAGGATTAGGACTTCAAAACGAGTCCGCTTTACGGACAAGCGATTTCATAAATTATAAGTTAATTATCAAAAAATTAAAAAACAGTTTAGCCAAGGTGTCATGCTGGTTGATTTTAGCACATATTTAAAGTGCATTTGAATTGACTTTTACAAGCCGGACTTGATCTATAGATCACAGGGCGTTCATTTTATGATGTGCAAATATCATAAAATTGAATGTAATTTAAGCAACAACAAAAAATAAAACATTGTAAATCTTGATCTCTTCTGGGTTATTTTTAATTGAAATTTAAATTAAAAATCGAGTTTAAATTGCTCGATGTTGTTGTTTTAATTAAAAAAAAAAAATGATGAAAATAAATTCAAGCTCACGATTAGAGATAACTCGTGGGCTTTATTAATAAAATGAAAAGATTTCCGGGTTAATATTTATTAAGAGATTAGGGGGATGTTTTGGATCGCAATATTTCAAGATGCAAAAATCAGAAAGCTGGCCTCTAATTCAATGATAGTCAACTAATTTTGATCAGTTTTTTGCGCGTTTTTGTTCAGGCCTAGTTTTTTAATCGCAAATAAATAATTGCAAATATTGAAAGATAAAATCTTTTGTAAGAAAGAAGTTGTGTTTGGCCGAGGATTTAATGTAAATCTTGAAAGGAAAGCGACTATTTGTTATCTATCCTAGTGCGTTGGATTTGTTTCATATGAAAATGTAAACATTTATGTAATTGAATTAGAAACGCGCTTTTAAGCCATATAAATCATTGAAATAGGCACTAGAAAATATTTTTATATTTAGATAAATTCAAGTTCAGTTTAGCGAAAAAATATTTGGAAATTATTTTTCAACTTAGGGTTGTAACTAGAACAGGATCAATAGCTTAGACAAGAAACAAAATATTTTTTTTTTTCAGTGATTTATTTTCGATTAAAATTCTTCACTTCTATTGAACTGAAATCGATTCTTGGATTTCATCTACCGTATAATAAATTTTGTTTAGTCTAATACTTAAATTGAAATATACGCAACTAGCTCGCGAATATTAATTAAACTCAAGTTAAAGCTTTTATTATGAAACAGAGCAGTGAATAGGAAATTTTAGCAGAAATAATGAAATTTTTTGATGCCTCTGAAAGGATCCAAAAGTTTATTCTTTTTACCGTTTGGTATAGTCGTGTGATTTTATATCACAACTGTTTTTTTTTTTTTTTTTGATTTTTTGATACCTATAAAAATAAAATTATTAATAAAATAATTTAATCAGAATTTAAAAAAAAATAAATTTTTTTTTCAAAATTTTTTTCTAGGATTAATCAATAAAGAGACTAATTAAAAAAATAAATTTTATATAATGCATAAACATATCGAACATTTACTTAATTTCTTTTTTCATTTTTCTTTTTATTATTTTTTTTATTTTATTTTGCTATTTTAAAATTGATTTTTTGTTACCCAAGAAGTTTAACTGAAATAAATAAAAAAAATAATAACAATATTGCTAACCTCAATTAGACTCATTAGAAACCCAAATCAAAAACTTTTTAACAAATTTTTTCAATAACTCAAACGCAATCAAAATCTTAATATTTTAAATTGGAATCTAAGTGATAAAAAATCAATTTTTTGTAAAACTTTACTATATACTACTACCTTAAACTTCAGAATTTTTCTCTATATTTAATTTTTTATTTTACATTAAATTTTGCGCTAATTCATTCTATATTTATTTTATATTTATTTATAAATTAAGAATATGCTGCGCGAAGAGCATTCATCCTGAAAGCAGACCTAAGCTCAAATTTTAAATTAAATTAACAAATTAAGTTTGGTATAGTAGTGTAATTTTATTTTAAATATGTTGGTTTTATGACGATCTTTTATTTTAATGTCTTTGAGACTTGAATTAATAATAAAATTAATAATGTTTTTTAAAGATTTTTATACCTTCAAACATTTTTACTCCTAGGATTGATCAATAAAAAGACTAATTTTTGTTTTTATTTTTTTAACCATTCCCAATGATACAAAAATGCTCGCTTAGTTTGAAAATTCAAATCAATTAAGGTAATTAGAAAAATTTTGGAGAATTATTTGAAAATCCCTCTAGCGTCCTTGTTAAGTTCTATTATTTATTTACAATTTATCAACATTTATTTTTAGAGTCAATTCCCAAGGTTTTTTAACTTATATTCCGCAAAAAATCTTTTTTTTCTCTCTTTGCTCTCTAGATTGAGTCTTTTTTATAATAAATCTATCCAAAAAATTTTTAAAAAAATTTTTTAAACTAATATTTTTTTTAAGATCAGAGCTCTTGATTGTTTTAAATTTATCAATTTGAAATTATTTTTTATTTTAATGAATATAAGCTGTTTTATGGAGCAAAAAAATTAAATAAATGTTATTTAATGAACCTAATATTTCGTTGGTAAAATTGATCAGTTAATGCACTCACAACCATATAAATAAAGTTTAAAAAAATATTTAAAAATTCATTTAATTTTAGTTGATTTTAAGTCAAAATTTTTTTAGAAAAATTCTACAAAAAAAATTTTTATTTTTTAAATTTCAAAATCTTTTTATTTAAATTTTTAAATTTTAATTAATTTATCGATTACTAGGAAAAATTTCTAAAAATTATTATGCTATTGTAAATATTTATTTTTAGCTGTTTAATTGTTTATCTATTTAGATTAAATATTATCGTTAATATTTTGTATTTTCTTAGTAAAGCAGATCGAAAATTTGAAGTGAAAATTTTTGAAAATCATAAAATTGATTTTAACTAATGTTAAATTTATTCATTTTTTATTTAGATTTTATTATTTTTTTTTAACTTAAACGTATAATAATGATTATTTAATTTTTTTCTCGTGCTATTAATCATATTGTGAATGACTTGACGAAGTAATCCGGCAGATGACGCTCACTTTTAATAAATCACACTAGCTGATAAAACGTACAATCAGCATATCAGTGACATTCAATTGTATCACTTTAGATATTGACTTTATCTGAAAAATAAGCATTGAGAAGAAGATTAATCACTTTGTATTCTTGATAAATTACTTGAAGAATGACCCAAAGGAGGCACACTGGAATTTTTCAAATATTTAATATTGTTAATTTTATTATATCCGGAAAACCGTGAGTAATTATCAAGAGTCCAGTTAGCAGTAATTTTGTTTGCATGTTATTTAGTGCTAAAGAATTTGATATTTAATATTTACTCTGGAGGGAATTTGTAAGTGCATAAAAATCTTAGAATGTAATTGCATTAGCAGAATTAGATTTATGATAAAAATCATCAAATACTCAAGAATGTTTCCTTCTTTTTGTTGTTAAAATGTTCTTGAATTTCAGCAAAACAAATGATTAATGGCCTTCAAATGTTCTGATTGCTAATGAAATATGACCATGGCTTTGTGATAAGACCATTCTTAAATTTAACTTGAAAAAAAATTGATTTTTAATCAATAATTTTTCATCGAACTAACAAACTTTTGAGATAAGTTCAAAGAAATTTTGTTCAAAATCCTGTTGATTTGTCGTCCACATCTTCGGACGTCCAACTGGGCATTAATTCAAGACAATAAAACAAGTGCTTTCTTTGGACGCATCTACACCACATTCAAGCTTGCGGTATTTTTCAGATTGTATCAACCCTTCCATTTGTTCTCATTCATTTCCTAATCAACCAACTGCTGCGAACCAAAATTACCATAAGTAATTGTACACACAACCAGTGTCCGAATCAATATTGTTATCAATTTTTAAATCAAAATGTGTTCATGTTTTGAGTCAAGTCGAATTAGCGAACCAGTCTACATGGATGAGAAAAACATTTACGTAAAACATAGGCATTTTATAGCCTAAATTTGAAAGAGTTCAGAAATAGTAAAATGTTGAGATTAGGTGACCAAAAGCCAACAATTTACGACCTAAGATAAGATTTTATTAGCTCTTTATTTTTTCTTTTATTTTTTTTATTTACTCTGTTGAGTTTCCAAGTACGAAGAACTGCTCCAGCTGTTCGCAAAGGTATTTGCTTCAACGCTGAGAGTTTACTTCAAGATTATTTACACTCTTGAAGCGTCCAGGATCGAAACGCACGTGGGCCTTCAACTTAATAAACGGACGCAATTAAGCTCACCATGTTTGCTCTGCGCAAATAAGTGCCCCATTCTATTTGCTCAATGTAAACAAGCTGAATACTCAACAGAACAGTTTCACCTTGAAAATTAATAGATAAATAAACGATTGAGAATGTGTAAACAGGCCATTTGAAAAACAGAACTTGTTGTCAATTATTTAGATTTAAATTGGGTCGACTTGGATGGCCACATAATGTAGTTAGTTAAAATAAAGTATTTGTGCTTTTTTTGTTGTTGTTGTTGTTGTATTGAATGCCCACAAGTTTAGAAGCCAAATGAAGCCATAGTTTAATTATTTTTTTTGTTTTTTAAGCAAGCCATATATTCTGCAGTATTTAGAAAACTTAATTAGACAAAATTTTGAGTGTAAATATTTGCTCATTTTTGAATGGGAAAATTTTTAGCTTTTTGCCACAATTAAATAAATGTCTATTTAGTGGTATTTTTTTTTATTTAAATATGACCGGAAAAAAAATTGAAATCAGAATTGACAGTTAAAAACTCATTAAGGTAACGATCGGATTCGGTACATTAGTATTTAATTTTAATCTATGAGAACAAAATTGGTTTTTAAAATCTTATACGCTTGATTTATTTTAAATATTCTTTTAATAATTTACTTAGTTAAAGTGTCTTTTGGTTGAATACACGTTCTATTATTTATCAATATTTTGTTTTCAAATTAAATTAATTAAGCTGTAGAATAAAAATTTAGTTTTATCTAAAAATGTCATCTAAAATAATTAATTTAGTTTTTTTTTTATTTTTTTAAAGAATAATTTGGACATAGTCTTAGCTAGTTGGAATGCATATTTCGGTCCCATGATTTAGATTTTGATTTCAAAATTGTTAAGATTATATTAAAAAAATTTAAAATTCAAGACGCTGTTTAATTACGAAAGAAAATAAAAAATAAATATATAAAATGTTGATAATACTAATTATGACTTTTTTTATTCAAATTAAAAGCTAAATTTAAAAACAAATCGATTGCGGATTCAAATTTTATTGATGAATTTGACTCTAATTTGAAGTATCTTTCAGGATTTCTTTGATCAAATTTTGACCAACTTTCTTCTAGTGTTTCTTTATTTCAGGGCATTGTGAATTTCAGAAGTTTTTGTTTTTAATGGACATAAAAAAGATAAATTTTAGAATTAGATTTTTTAGTTTTTTTGTTTATTGCAATGAACAGGGAGTAGAGTTGAGATAAAAATTTTTTACACTAACCAATTTTGTTTTATTTATTTGAATTAACCTCCTTTAAGGAGAAGTAAAAAAATAAAAATAAAATTCTTTTTGTGTTTTTGTGTTTTTTTTCAAAAATGAAAAATTATTACCTAAAAATAAAATTATTAAAATAAAAAAGGAACATTAGTTCGAAAAAAGAAAACGGCATGAAAGTTAGAAAGCAAGATAATTTGGACCAAAATTCATGAATTTCTTTTATTTTGAATTAGCTCATTTAGGAGAGTTCTGTAATGTTTTAATTTTAAATTGCAAATACATAACCAAATTGAATCAGATATACCATCAATACAAATCAGATTAATCTTAAGATTTTCTTTAAGTTGGTTTATATTTATTGTAATTTTTGAGGTTTCAATTTTAAAGTACTTGGAAATAAGTACCAAGTCAGAGGAAAAAGATTTATTAGAGGGGGGGTCATCTAGCATATATTTTAAAAATTGTGATGATAGATAATAATATTTAATTGTATCAATAAAAGTTAGTTTTGAAAATAGATACAGTTCATCAAAGTTGAATACATTTAGTACTATTAAGACTCGTGACATGTGACAGTAGGCTTTTAAACCAAAGATTTGTCTAATTAAGTTTTTTTGTAATTTATTTATTGAATCCAGAGTTTTAGAATTTTTCACAAACATTTACTCAATTATTTAATTTTTTTCTCAAAATTTATCTTGTCATTTTATGTATCGACCATATTTTTGTCTTACGCGTTTTCAGTGACTAGATTTTGTGGCCGTTAAAAAAACTTTCAAACTTGCTATTTTTAGGATTTTTAAGTGACCACTTGAAAAAAGAAATGTATAATGTATCAAACTATATAAATCAGTGACTGTTCTAAGAAGTTAAAAACTCAAGACCACAAAGCTTAATGACCTTTGAAAAATAAAGCTAAGAGAAAATCATTTTAACTCAAACCTAAATGATGCATGAAAACAAAAAGATTGGATTTAGCGCTCAAGGTATTTTTGTATGCAGTATAAGCGGTGAAGAAGAAGAGGTGTCATTTTATTCCCATACAGACACGATTTAACCGGAACAAGTAAACGTAATAAATTATATATTGTATTTATTTTTTTTTTTGAAATTAAAAACTCATTAGGGTTTGATTAGAGAATAAAATGCGGCAAATTTGAAATGACATTTTTAAAAATCAATAAAAATGTTCGATTAAATTCGGTGTTCTTGAACCGGTTCACAAAGGTAACGTTTCAGGACAAATCGAACACATTGCAAAATGCCTGCTGTTTCTAATGGGAGTATAAAGCCAAAAAATTCAATCAATCATTTGTCATTGTTATTGAACATGTAAAATTGAGCCCGGTGTGTTTTGTTTTGCCGATTTCTTAATTGAATTAAGGCTCGATACTTATCTCGAAAGAGATAATTAAAAACTTTAAATTATATTTATTTAAATATATCAATCATCGTTGTTTCGTTTGCAGCTTTTGTAATGCATCGATTTAAAGATTGAAATATTCCGATAAATCTTACTAATGGATTTAAGTATTAATATTGCTCATAAACGCGGCCTAAAACAACCTAAATGCAATACTAATGTTTTTAATTACTCGGTATTCTTTTTTTGTTATATTGAGTCTTAATTGACTTTTGACTCAAAGATATAAAGAATATTTTCTTATATTTAAACCAAATCATTTTTATTGATATTTGTTTGTTCAACTATGTCAAGTGGATGCACTCTTTTTTTAGCTTTGCTTTTTTTTTTACATTGAGGATCTCTTTTTAAATTTTGTTTTCAAACAGCTAACCCCATGTTATGTAAAAATACTAAAATAACGTTTACTCGCCACTTTTTACTCATAAAACATTAAATAAGCTATTCTCACATACAAGTTATTTTATATTGTATTTATTTTAAAATATCATATCTTTTTTTATTATTTTTGTTGATCATAAATTGATTTTTATTACACTAGATATAAATTGAAAAAGCAACGATCATGAGACTCGAAAAAGAATTGAAGATTTTTTTTATAATTTTTTTTTAAAAAAATTTAATAATCAAGCTCTCAAAAACTTCAATTGAAATAAATTATTAATTTTAGTGTAAAGTATCTCGATAACAGAAAGATGCGGAATAAACTATTATTTTAAGATAGACTCTATTTTTTTTAGTAATTAAGAAAATAAATGGTTTAATCAATTCGTATCTAAAGCAGCAAACTTAAAACTTATTTATTTAATAATTAATTTCAGTCAGTTAAATAGAATAAAAGAAAAATTCTAAATATAAATAATTTGGTTATAGAACCTTTCAGTTGCCACTGCTAGTAATTTTTTTTTCTTTAAAATTATTTTTATTTTATCTTTTGCATAATTTTTTAAATAAAAATATTTACAAATTTACAAAAAGAATGAAAAATTTTAAATTCAGCTTTGCTTAAGCCTCAAGGTGTTTTTTAATTTATTTGCTCTTCAATAGCGAGCTAAATCTCTTTCGGTTTTTAGTGCATTTTTTAGACCGCTTCATAATTAGGTCTTTTCCAGATTTTATTTGAAATTACAATGGAATAAAATAATATAATTTAAAATTAAAATTTTGTTAATAATTTTAATTTATATTTTTTTATTCCATTTAGTGCCATTTCTGGCCATGTACAAAATCAAATTTTAATCAAATAAAAAAAGAAGATAAATGATAAGAAAAAGAAAAATTAATCACAACTAAAGATTTACGATTTTTGATAATTTTGATTCAGAAAAATGTAAATTTAAAAAAATTGTACACAACAAGAAAAGTTAATTTTTGCCTAATATTCAAAGTTATTTTAATTTGTATTATTTTAAATATTTTCTGAGGTCTTGTTTAAAATTGAATATTTTTTTTTAATATTTTCTTTTTTAATTCATTTAAATATAAAAAAAATTTTTGTTCGAGCTATTTTATTTTTTTGGAAAAAAATCTGAACAGTTTAAAATGTTCATTATCAAAAAAAAAGGGTATTGGTTTCAAATTGTCAAGCAATATTTTTTTTGTAATTATACGACCTTTGTATCACGTCACTTAGGTGATTAGAAAAATAAAAATTAAAAAAAAAGAATAAATAAGTCTAATAAATAAAAAAAAAACTGATAATTTATTCGATAATTATTTAAAAAATTAAATAATCCTAGGAGCAATTAAGTTTATTTGTTTTCATGGACAATTAAACAAAATGTATACAACCAATAAAACTAAATGATGAAGACAAATGGTCGAATGTTTGTCAAATAACCAAGGTAATTACTGGCCACAGATTACACAACTACACAACATTGAGATAATTATCTGTCCAAGCTATAAAATAAGTTAACACAGCCAAATCCGACTGTGAATTGTAACGATCATGACAAGAATGGACATGGGCACTGTTTGATTAACAATCAACACCCCTTGTTTGTTCAAGAACGTAATCGTAAAACACTAATTACATGATTACATAAGCTAAGACGTAATCAAATTGTAATTAAAACATATCAAATTAATTTTCAAGCACTGGTGTTAAACCTATAAAACATTTTATTATCCAATTGGACCAGTCTGTTCGATTATTTAAACAGTAGTCGAGACTGGAGACTAGTTATGTGATATTTGGCATGGAATATGCCGTCAAAGGTAAATTAAATTGTGTTTGTCAGGAAGTCTGATTGATTCAAAAATAGCCCAAGCATGTTTTTAGCTGCGATATATTCAAGTCCAGACACACATTTATTTAAAGATAACGGATCCAACTATAGAATAGAAAAATAATCAATGGATAAAAGAGGCCGACAAAAGTCCTAAGTGTTTGGCGTGTGTATAAATATACGCATCGGATTAGTCAATGCAGATAGCTTTGGAGATAATTTAGACAAGATAATTGATAGTTTAGTCAAAAAAGTTGAAAAGCAGCCTTGTCGATTTAGATTTAAAGATACGAATTTTTATCAGGCAAAGCAACAAAAAGAGAGAAAAGAGCTCAAGTCAAGCTGAACAATTCGTTACAACTTTGACTAATATTTGCTTTTAATTTAAATGCTAAATCAAACAGGGCTGTGGCTAAGCTAAGTTATAGAGTAAATATTATTCTTGTCCTATTAACTCTTAAGTCTAACGATATGCATTCTACCTTGATCTGGTCTGTTTGCTTTCACATTATTTAAGCTATTTGTTCTTTGCCATTTTGCTAACTAAATATAACAACAGCAATTCCGAATTGAATTACTTCATTTTGGCTCGAACGTTTCAAAGTTCACATTTTTTTTTTCCATTTCTATTTTTTTTTGTTACCTCAATGCAATCGAAAAAATATGACACTGCCAGTCCATTTTTAATTAATCTAATAAAATTTAAAATTTAAATTTAATTAATTCAAATATAGCTAGATTAAATTAAAAAATACAACATCAACGAGATATTCTAATTGTACTTTATTTTCAGGTCATGTGACCAAATTTTTACGAAAAAAATGGGAAATTTTTATTTTAAACTTTAGATTAAAATTATTGTTTAAATTTAGGCAAAAAAGTTTTTCTAATTTTACATTAACTTTCAGGTCACGTGACCAAATTTTATCTAAAAAAAAATCGATATTTTTTAAAAATTTTGTTAAAATTATTATTTAATTAAAAAAAAAAAAAGATAATCTAATGGTACATTTCGGATCACGTGAACAAATTTTTACGAAAAAAATTTATTTTTTAATTTTCGATTAAAATTATATTAAATTAAATAAAAAAGATTCTTTAATTTAGCATAAATTTTCAGGCACCGTGATCAAATTTTTACGAAAAAAAAATGGATTAGTTACAAAAAAAATATTTTTTTTTTAAATTTTCGATTAAAATTATATTTAATTTTTTTCCATTTTTATTAAAATAAAAAAATATATTCTAATTGTACATTTTAGATCACTTGAGCAAATTTTTATAAAAAAAAAAAAAAAAAAAAATTTAATTTTTTTAAAAATTTATTTTCTAATTTTAGATTAAAATTATTTAATGTCAATTTAAAAGAGTAACAATAGGAAAAAATAGTTTCTTAAATAGTGCAATAAACCAAAATGCTGACTGCAGTAGTTTTCCTAGTTTGTGTGACATTGTCGTCTCAGTCCGACTGGATGTACAAATTCTCGCCCACCAAACACATCAGCTCGCAATTGTCCATAGAGTGCGAGCTGAGCGACCAGATCTGGATAGGCTGGGCCCACTACGGCACACGCAACACGTCCACACACGTCCGATTGCCGGACGAGTCCGACTGCTGGATGAACTTTACGGAAAAAATCGCCGAACAGTGCAACGGATGGTCCGAGTGCGAGCTCTCATCGCAGCCCACCTACATACACAAATGTGCCAAAATATCCGACTACCTGTACGTCACCTACAAATGCATCAAACAATTGAACACCTTTGACATTTGCCAGCACTCGCGCAAAACATTTGTCGACTCAAGCGACCACTTTTTCATCAAATCGTCCCAATTTCCGGACGAGTACGCGCCAAATCTGGACTGCTCGTGTTCGATCAGCTCGCCGTCCCACCTCAACCTCAAGTACGACATCCTGTGGTTTTCGCTGCAAGACAACGACTACCTCAAAGTGCACAGCCAAAATTTGTCCGGCTGGATCAGCCCCACTCACGAGATCGGCCTCACGTCCAAACACAGCCAGGTCCGCTTCACCACCGACGACTCTCTCGCCTACAAGGGCTTCTGGCTGCGGGTGGGCGCGCGCAAAACATGCCAACACGACTGGCAACTGGTCGGCGACAGCTGCATCAAAGTGTTCGCCGAGGAGCTCGACTGGCGCTCCGCCAATCTCAAGTGCAGCCAAATGAACGGCAACTTGCTCAAGCTGGACGACGTTGTGTCCGACCTCAAGCTCACCCAGTACATGAACGCCTTCCATCCCGGCATTAACTCGTACTGGATCGGCCTACGCAAGTACGTCGACCAGCACAACCAGGAAAAATGGATGTGGTCCAGCAACTCGACCATTTACAATGACATGTCGTGGTGGCCGTGGCGCAAGCTCAGCCAATACGAGTACGCCATAAACAGCAATTGTGTTCACAAGCGAAAAAACGAGGACGGCTACTTTACCACATCGTGCGATTCCACCACCAGAAATAGCTTCATTTGCCAAACTAGCTCTTTTGCGCCTCCTCTCCACCACTACCAAGTTGACGTTGAGTGTGGCAAAACTTTGGATATTCGACCTGGCAAAAACAGCATTAAAAATGTAATCCTCCCATTTTTTGCCAAGCCTTCGAGCCATCCAAACATTGAGTATGCCAAGACCACGATGAGAACAAGCACTGTGACGAAGACAAAATCAATGTCGACAAGCACGCTGTTTAGAGCGATTGTGAACGACTTTGGCTCGTTGTCAAGCGCTCAGCCCATGCTGGTGCGTCAGAGTGAAAAATTGACCACTACTGTAGTGGCCGGAATTATATCGGGCGTGGGTCTAGTCATCATAATCGTGAACCTGGCCATTTTGTTTGTGTGCAGACGCAACCTGAAGAGCATAATCAAAAAGAGCAAGCAGTCGACTGGAGACGAAATGATCCAGGACTATTTTGAAGCGTTCAATACGCTGCACGCCAAGAGTCTGAGAGGAACTCTGGTCCAGCCCAAGTCGGACAATGTGCTGAGCATGGCCGGCGTGAAGCAAGACGAGGCTGCACTGTTCTATCCGGGTCAGTTTGGCCGCGAGTTGGACATGAGACAGTCGGCGTTCAAGCCGTTTAGCAAAGATCAAATTCAGGACGTGCAGAGACTGCTCAACCAGAGCCAATATGACAAGATGAACCATCAGCTTGGCATCAAGAACAGAATGGTGCCCAATGAGTCGAGTGGTCAGTATGCGCACACTTATGAGAGTGTGGACACTTTGGAGCTGGCCAGACGAAATCCGACCATGATCGGCATCAGAAACTACAGAGCCAATCAGGATGTTAATTTGCTGCAGTCGCCCCACTCGGCCGATCTCAGCGACAACACCAACAATTTGTCCACGTCGACTAATTTGTCGTCTAGCTCGGCCGCCTCGTCCGGCCATCACTTTTTTAAGCCGCAAAATTTGACCCAAGCTCAGCTGGCAGCGTTGATACAGAACTCAAAAAATTTAGTCAGCTATCCGTGTGATAATATGCTAATTGGTGGTGGTGGTGGTGGTGGTGAATGGAGTCCCGATAGTGCATATTACAGTTCGATACCCAACTACGCTACTTTTAACAATCAAGTAAATTCTAATCAGCATATTCAGTTTTTAGTCAATACAAACGAAAATTTGACCACCACTCATCTAGTTTGAGGCCTCAGGGACGCACAAAACCGTTTATTTGTATACTTTATTTGTATTTATATATTTTATTGTAAAAAAATATTCGTTTTTCTCAGGGATTTTAGCAAATATCAAGTTTTTTAAAATTAATTTCTTTATAATTAGTAATTGTTATATTTTTAATATTTAATAAATCATTTAAAAAAAGAATTTTTTCTTAAATTTTTTATTTGAGTAGTCAGAGCTTTATCTGCGAGATTGAATAAAAAAATAGAAAAATAAAAAAAATTCACACAAAATCAAGTCACAAAAATTTAAGTCAAAGCTATGACTTGATATTTTTTTATTTTTTTTTATTTATTTATTTCAATGAACGCCTTAAAGGGGTTATTGCTAAAACACGGTATACCTGTTTTTTACTAAAACACGGGCCACCCCTTAGAAAACGAAGGAATAATTAAATAAACTTTCTTTAACTGTTTTTTAGAACAAAATTTTACGCTCTTTCACGCGCAATTGAGACCTTAGCTATAGGACTTTTAGTTTTTGCCGCACAGATCTTTAAAATAAAAAAGAACCAAAAAAATTTACGGTTCATATTTTTTGGCTAGAACCAAAAGCCAAAAGCCTTCTTTAATCTCTTTTATTTTAAAAAAAGATTAAAATAAAAGAGATTAAAGAAAAAAAATTAAAAAATCTATCTATCGTTATCAATTTTCAATATCTTGATATTTTACGCTAAAAATAATTTATTGCTTTTGCTTTCTATGCTATTTTATTCTAAGTTTTTTTTATTTTTAATAATTTATCAAAAAAAATAAAAAAAAATATGTTTTTTTTTCTATGTTTTGATACACAGTCTTACCTGCACCATTCCAAACACTTCTTTATCAATACCTAATTTGAAGCTTTTGACTGATTTAGCATTCAAAAAACTCTGTGGAAAATCGTTCCCTTTTAACACAACTCTGTTCTCATTAAAATTGTACCTGTAAGAACACGTTTATTAATTTTTCCAAAAAGTGCCATAATCCGTCTTTAATCTATGTCTGTTTTGCCTAACCAAAAGTTTTCAAAGGACTTAATCGAGTATTAATTTTTCCATTGAGACCCATTGAGCTAACCTAACCCCATGTTATGTAAAAATACTAAAATAACGTTTATTCGCCACTTTTTATTCATAAAGCATTAAATAAGCTATTCTCACATACAATTTATTTTATATCGTATTTATTTTAAAATATCAATTTTTATTCTTATAATTTCTGTAGATCAAAATAAAATTGATTTATTATTATACCAGATATAAATTGAAAAAGCAATAATGACTTGTCTGAAATGATCATGAAACTGAATTGAACAATTGAAGAATTTTTTATTTTATATTTTGAAAGCTTTTTTTTTATAATTGTTTTAAAAAAAATTTAATAATCAAGTTCTCAAAATATTCAATTGAAATAAATTATTAATTTTAGTGAAAAGTATCTCGTAAAAAAGAAAGATGTGGAACACACTTTTATTTTAGTTAAAACTTTATTTAAATATTGAATTTTTTAAAATTTAAAAATGTCAAGATCGTTTAGTCATATTTCATTAGATTAAAAGCTTATTTTTGGTTAAAAGCCCATCTATAGAACACTTTATTTAAAAATATCGTAAGAGTTTATATAAGGATAATATTATAAATATTTAAGAAAATTTATCAATTTTATTTGAATTATTTTCTTTTTTTTAAATTTAAAAACAAAACCCGAACAGTTTGAAATTATCAATTTATTTAAAAAGGGGTTTAGGTTTCAAATAGTCATGAAAAACTTGAAATTTTCATCTTTGTTTCATTCTTAAATCATTTCATCGATTATGAATGGATTTTTTTGGATTAAAACCAAGAAAAAGTCAAAAACAATTAATTCTTATCATTTCAAAATCAATAAAACTACGCTAATGGCCAAGAAAAGTCATTTTTGGCCAAAGCAAAATAGTAAAAGTATAAAAAAAATTTTATATGCTATTATTTAATTTTTATTTTGAAAATCAATCAATTATTGTTTCAACTAGAAATTGTTTAAAGTCTTTCAACAACGTTATTAAAAATGAAAACACACTCCGCGAAAGACTTCCAATTGGTAAATTTTTGAAATTGTGTTTGGAAAAAGTTGTTAAATTATCAATTGAGTATAAACAAAATGATAAAAGATTCAACAATATTGTTACGATTGAGTTGAATCAGACTTCTGGCTACAATTGGGATAAACGCAAAATTAATAATTATATAGAGTATCATTGTCTAGCTAGCGATGACAATAAAATAACTAAAGAGAATCTTAGCGATGTTACCGAAAAATGCTGGAATACATTTGAACAGTTTAAGTTTAGTTACCAAATGATGCTTTTAAATGGAAAGAAGGTAGCTTAAAAAAGAAGGCCGCTTACTGGCGTACTTTCCCAGTTAACTGCAAATATATGTTAGGGTCCTAGGTTTCGTATCAGAAACCATTTTTTTTAAAAAAATTCAGATAATAACTTTTTAGTTAAAAATTTTAACTAAAAAATTCACCATTTGAAAGGCAATATGAAGTTAATCCCGATAAAAATAACACTGTTATTTTTAAATGATCATGCTCAAAGTATATCATTAAAATAAGATTTTTATTTAATTTTTGCAAAAATTTTATTCATGCAAAATAATGCACAATACTTAAAAAATAAAATTGACTACAAGCTTCAATTTTTAATTTAAAATCATCTAAAATTTAGTCTACCGTGTTAGTTTCTCCGACAGAGTCATCTATTTCTAAATGAAACCATAATAATCTAGAATTTTTCTTTTTCATACTTGATTTAATAAAAATGTCAGATAATTTCAACTTTATGAATACCAAATTTGACGTAAAATTTGTGTACTATATTTAGTTAAGTGGATTAAAAAACTTATAACTTTATTTGTGTTTAGTTTATAGAAAATAATTGAAATAAAAAGCTCGTTAGGGTTAATCTTGTTTTAAAAAAGTTGAAAAATAATTGAGTATCATTTACTTAGACACTGATTTACTTAGACATTGATTTAAAATTATGGCTTCATTAATATATATTCAGTACAGATTGGTTACGAGGATTTGACTATATTTTACGTATATTTACGTTATATTGAAGGTGTTCAAATAAGAGTAACAAAAATCATAAGTGAATTTAGAAACCTTAGTTATGAGAATAGTTTGGAGAAGCTGAACTTAATCAGTTTGGAACAAAGAAGAATAAGAGGCGATTTGATTGAGTAGTTTAAAATTGTAAAAAAATTGACACAATTGATTTGCATTATCCTTTGAATCGGATTCTAGGGCATTATAAAACGTCACAATTACAGATTTGTAAAACAATTGGTGTGAAATAACAACTGTAGATTCAACTTCTTACAAATCTTACAAATCGAGTGTCAAAGTTATGGAACGAGTTTCCAATCGAAAAAACGAAAACTAACAGTTTTAAAAATAAACTTAATATTTATTTTAAAAATTGTAAAAATGTTATTGTTATTGTAAATATGATACTCCCTCCAACATCGTGCATCATGAGGCTTTTAATAAACTAAAATTACTAACAGTCATTACTGAGTCATTACTGAGTCATTCTATTGCATTGGTTGAAAGACTGATGAAGGAATACAAAGAAGGTTTAGAATCAAGACATATTGAATACCCAACTCCATTGTGTAATTGCTACCTTACTATTTCTTCTTATTTTCCTGAAACTTGAACTATGCAAACATGTGCCACATGTAACAATCTTTTCCAATTTATTATTATTATTATTATTATTTATTTATTTCAGCCACATAGGCAAATTAAAAAAAAAAATAAAAAAAATAATTATCAAGTTTTATTGACTTTTAGTAAAATATTTACATAATTGTACAAATAGAAGTAATCTTCATTAGTGAACATTGCCAATTGAATAGAACGAAAATAAAATTTTACTGAATGGATTAAACCTTTGTTGTCAGACTGAAAGATGCTATCAATTAACTCTAGTTAATTTATGTCTTTTCAACTTTCATTTTTTTAGCTTATTTACTTTATTTTGATTCTTTTTTTTTATCTCATTTTATTAACTTTAATTTTATTTTTATTTTATTTTTATTTTATTTTTTTTTTATTTTACTTTTTAACTTATTCTGAAGGAGCTTTAGCTCGGTACAGAAAACAAATAAATAAAATAAATAAATGTTATTAATGGCTACAAAAGCGCTACTAAAACTTTTGCTCCGTTAGAGAATGATGAATAATCAAAAAAATAAAATTCTTTTTCTATAGCCTAAATTATTATTATCATTATATATAATGTAAAAAAATGTATTATACGGATAAATAACGTAAAATGAGGTAAACTTATTTTTGTAAAATTACGTTTTGTAATTATTAAAACTTGAATTTTTGGATTTTCAAAAATGCTAAAAAAAGTACGTTTTGGCTCTTTTTTGAATATTTCCATTAAAAATTTGATTTTCCAATTTTTTGATAAATTTCCAAAAAAGAAAAATTACGAAATTTTCGTAAAATTTCTTCAAAGTAAATTTTTTACAGGTAAAAGTTGGTAAAAAATTGTAAAATATAGTTGAAAAATGCAAATTTCATAAAAGTCTAATTTATTAAATTAACTAATTTATTAATTTAACAATTAATCGACAGCCTGATCGATCGTCATCTCTTTTTAATACTTTTCTAGTTCCTTTATATCAAATTTTTTTATGATAAATGAATTATATTGAATCCTTTTTATTTAAAAAAATTAATGGAGGCCTTCAATTTCGTCGTAGTTATATTTTTATGAAATTCAAATTTTTCCAAATCAAATGATTTGACTTTACTTTTAATTTATAAATTTTGAAGAACTCTGACCTAAATATAAAACTGATCATATTGGCCATTTAAAACCCGTATAGCTGAGTGAATTGTGTGTAGTAGAAAATTAAACTGGGATTTGGTCAATGTCCGAGGAAAGCTATATTGAGCCTTAGAAATCGCTTCTTGACTTTTCGCCGTCTAATTTTCAGAGTTGTTTAAAAGTCCCAGTTTTTAAATTTGCTAGATCAGGCTTCATTTTAAAAAATAATATACTCTTGAGTTGTCTAATGCAATAGATTTGCCATATATCAGAATTTTCTTACAATTTTAGCATAAATGTGTTCACAATTCTTCTTCAGTATTCAAAATTTAAAAGCCTGGACTTGGAATTGACTTGAGACTTGTGACTTTTAAACAACTCTTCTAATTATCAAGCTTTATCTTAAAATAAATGAGTCTACGATCATTAACAAAATATTTAGGTAGTTTGCTGCGGTGATGTAATAACTCATAGAAAAATTAATAAAATAAAACAAAACATATAAATCATTTTGGTAGAAAAATTTTTTGGAGAAATATACTCATGGAATTTTTTTTCATAGAAATTATTTAGCAAACTTTAATAGAAAAATATTTAGAAAACATTACAAAATTTGATTAAATAAAATTAATTAAAAATAGATTTTTAGGAAATAATTTTTTTTTCAAACACAAATTTCATTTTTTGTAGATTTAGCAAAAATTTTAAATATTTTTTCAATTTATTGTCAATGAAAAATAACGAGAAATTATTATTCTGAAAAAAATTGTTTGATTAATTTTCTACTACTAATAATTTTTCAATATTTTATCCCTTCAAAAAAATTAAATGAATCGAAAGTCCACCCTTTGTTCCATACATTCACAATTCTATTAGAATGCTTTTAATTTGTCATTGTTAAATTTCATACAAAACTTCCAATACAAAAAAGAGAAACACTTTATAACTTTTGTTCAAATGTTAAAAACTTGTTCTGCATAATAAACAATGTGACACAACTTTTGATTCACCTACTGCGGAATTATGCAAAATCTGTACAAATTCTGCAAAATTGCACGCTATTTAAAAGTATTTAAAATATAAAAGGCAATTAATAAGAACATATTTTGCAGGATTCCGCAGTAGGTGAAACAAAAGTTGTTTCACATTGTTTCATCAGAACAAAACTTATAAAATTCTTTTTTCTTTTTAAATTGGAAGTTTTGTTTGAGATTTCACAATGCCTTTTAATTTAAATTTAACTTGCGCTTTTTTACAATTTACAGCATGACAACGCTCGAAGTCATTCTGTGAGATTTATAAAAAATAAAATGATAAAAAATCAATCAATCTTTGCGAGATTTATAAAAAGGCCAGAAAAATTGAGAGAATTTTTGGCCATGTCTAGATGGCTTGACTCACAAATATTGTTGAAACAAGTGAAGACATCCTTGAAGGTATTCTCAGAATTATGCCGCTTGATATATGTGGAATCGACTAGTGGAATCAAAGTAAAATTGAATTGACTTTGAGTAATGAAAATTACTACTTGAATACTTATCATTTTAAAATTTAAACTTTATAAAATGCTCAATTTTTGGCCATTTATTATCAATTTTTCAAAGATATTTTATTTTTATAATTTTTTTTTATTAGAATTCCATTATCAATATTAAAGGTTGAAATTATAAAGATTAATGTTATTTCAAAATTCAAAAATTTAATTTAATTATGGAAAATTGAGAAATAAAGAATATTCAAAAAAAATTGAATTAAATTTCAAGATTTATTAATGATAAAATTTAATTAATTATCATTTAAAACGCATCCAATCATTTAATTTAAAAAATTAAATTTTTATTTAAAAATAAAATTTAATTACAGATCAATAAAAGCTTTAATAAACTTAATGATAAAATAATTCGGAGATTTGAACTTAAATTCTGCTTTAATTAAATAGATTATTATATTTTTAATTGTCAATTTTAATTTACTTAAATAATTGTTACCACATAAAATTTTGTAAAGCGGATGAAGATTGCAAAATTTGTTTATTATCTTATTAGCTTCGTCAAAATAACTTAATATTGTATTTAAAATTTCCTCTTCGTTTATCAGTAGAGGAGTCCAGAAGGTAAAAATGGTTTTGAAATATTTAAAAATGGTATCAATTGTTGAAATTTCTTCAAAAATTTCATTTTCCTTTTCTGAAATTTTATCCTCCATAAGCGACTGACTCTCTTTAACTTGAATATCTTCATTTGACCAGTTCCTTGAATCATTCTCCTTGTTTTTCACTTTGTCCATTTTTTTTTCAAAAGAATTCATCACATTTTTTAAATTACTCAGTTTACGCTTAAACTTTGCGTTCTTTTTAACCTTGTTTTGTTTTTTGTTTTGTTTTTGTATCAGTTTTAAAAAAACCAAAAGCTTTTTTAAATATATCTTTGATATTTTTTACAAATGAGCCAATTTTTAATATAAATTCATGATCATTAACACAGTATTTACAAAATATTTCACTTATTTGTGAAATAAATTCAGCTATTCTAATTCCAAATTCTCCCAATTTTCTGTCTATTACGCTTAAAATTGCATTGAATTTGTTAAGTGTACGAATACCAAAACTTCCAAAGACTATGCACCCATATCCACCGTATCTCTTCACATATTTTACTGCTTTAATTAAATTATCAGTAATGGCTTTCATACTTTCGGGATGCTCTCGAAATAGAACAAATCCAATAGACATAATGCTCTTTATTTTTTAAAAAAATTTGATTAAAAAAAATTCACGATTAAGTGAGTACTGCGAACCTTTAGTCAAATAAGTTTACATTAACAAAATTCAAAAAATACCGGAAATGTCAACCGATGAATAAACCCTCGGTTTTAAGTGGTATGTAATTGGAGTAGATTACAATAAAAGTTAAGAATCATTTCCAAATTTAGATTTTTGTATTGGAAAAACCCTTCGAAAGATTGCGAAAGGTTCGAAAGGCATGAATGAAAAAATTATCAGCTTTGGGAAGAAATTTAATGATCCATAAAATCGAAAACTTTGTATTTAAATGACGAAAAACACAAAAAATGAATTTATTGAAATGTGAAAATAACATAAATTATTTTTTTAAATCAACATTAAACCATAAAAAATTTATATTCTACTTTTTTTTTCTTTTTTTTTATACTTGTCCATGGGACATTAATTTTAATAAATAATAATAAAAAATTTATATAAATAATAAAAGTCAAATATTCTTGAAATTTAAGCTCGGATAACCTAAATTTATGTATAAATTTTCTTCACAATAACTGTTAAGAAATTTTTCAGCATTAATTTTAAGAAAAAATCGTAGGTTATTTGACTCAGAATTAATATAAAATTATTTTTTTGCTAAAAATTAAAATCCCTTTTGAGGACTTTTTTACTCTAGTTTATAATAAAAAAATTAAGGTTCACAGCACTCATTGAGCCTAAAATACTAATCTAACTTCATATATTTGGATTGAATAGAATAAAAGGTCCAACTGTCGTGGCAATTCAAAATCACAATTTTGTAAAGTTAAGTAAAAATTTTTGATAGCTTTGAAATGACAAATAATATTTTTGACATGATTATGTTCTTCTGGCATATCGTCAATAGATGGCAAAAATGCTAGAATCTTTAATTAATAATTAAAAAAAAAGAAATCTTAAATTTTGATTTTCCCGGAATTTCCTTGCTGAGAATGGAACTCAATAATAGATTTTAATTGTTTGAATATTAATTTAGCTTAGATAATTATTTTCTCAAAAATTTATCTCGTGACTTAGTTACATATCAGGTGCAATTTTGATGATTTTCTATTTTTCCACTATGGTAGAGATCTTTTTCACTGCATGCATTTCATTTACAACTTCAGCTTTAAATGCATGTTTCTCTCAGCAAGAAAAAGAGATATAAACACTCAGCCTACTTTTTCGGACCATTGGCAAAGCTTATGTGTATTGTCCCGGTGTAAAGTAGTTGCATCAACTTCCTCAGGATTATCATGAGAAAATTTTTGTAAAAGATCTTTTAACTTTATGGATAAAAAATTAATTACTAATTATTAGTATAACATTTCCATTACTCTATCGATATTGGGAGTTTCCGGCATTGGGCAATAATTTGGCAGGCATGGTAAAGCAGACAAAATTTTTAAAGAAGTTTGAAAGAACAATACACTGTTTCCATTGAAATTTTGCCCTTTTACAATTTATTAAAGAAAAAAGTTTCCACATAGAATTATATATTAAATTAAAGGTCTTAAACTCATCTTTCGGCAAAATTATTTTATTTTTTAAATTTCCTAATAT
>QEOQ01000534.1:361454-372920 GCA_010279815.1 Brachionus plicatilis | reverse complement strand
AGCTCTAGCTCGGTACAGATATACAAATAAATAAATAATAAAAACAAAATTGTAAATGAAATACAAACTGTTTAGTTATTTATGTTTTTTCTTCATCATAAAAAAGTTAAAATAAAATTTCTAAAGGTCAAACTAAAATAATAAATTGGTTGACAAAAAAAAAGAGTTCTGGAGTGTTAGATGAAGAAATTGAAACCGATGACTCAGCGGTTTCTCTTTTTGATAATCAATTAGTTTCAATTAATGAAAATTTTAGGATAGAAGAACAAGAGAATGAGAACTTTTATTCACGCGATATCGGATGCATAAAACGTCCTCTTTCAAGTCATTTAATTTCTTATTTAATGACTAATCCTATCTATCAACCAAAAGTGAACGATATGCCGAATAAAAAATTTCCATTATCAATAACTGGAAAAGATAAACGTTGTTTTCACGAATATTGGTACGAACAACGATGGTGGTTAACTTATTCTCAATTAAATGATACCGTATTTCGCTGAATATAAGCGGGGACCGGAAGAACGAAAAAATCAAAAGAGACGCTTATATTCGAGCAAAAAATCATTTTTTTATTTTTTCGAATATAAGCGGGTCCGGCTTGTATTCAAGCATATTTTTACAGATTAGACCTAATTATGTGAATTAGAGAAACCTGATTGGATATTTATTAGCCAATAAAACAAAATAAATCAGAATTACAAGGTTGCATTGGTTGTGAGGATTGCAATTTATACAACAAGCTAATTATAAATATTAAAAGCGCTTATTTTCAAGCATCAAAATTTGCTTTTTTTATTCGATTAGAAGCTGGTGATGATGTGAATTTTTTCGAATAAATGCGGCCCGCTTATATTCAAATCCCGCTTATATTCGGCGAAATACGGTAAAATGTTTTGTCTTCCTTGTTTTTTGTTTTACAAAGAATCTACTAATGAGAAAAAAATTTGTTCACCTAAAGAATTTTGTTTGTATGGTTCAAATAACTGGATAAATGGCTTGAAAACTCTGAGCAATCATGAAAAAAGTAAATGTCATATTGACTCGTGTGTCGCATACGGTGAATTCAAAAAAACAAACATTTCTGAAAAAATAAGCGAAAATTATAGTTTATATCGAAAATCTAGAGAAGAAAAAATCAATTCTAATCGCAATATTCTTCATAGAATAATCGACTTAGAAATTCTTTGTGCAAAAAATTATCTTGCTTTTAGAGGGTCTGATGCTAAATACAACAAGAAAGTATTGGATGCTTTAAAGAATTATTAAACCATGTAGTAAAATATGATTGTATATTAGAAACTCATTTGAAAAGTGCTAATAAGAACGCAGTTTATTTGCATGGATCAATTATAAATGAAATTATCGCTTTAGTTGCCGATAATATTTTATACCAAATATCAAGTATGAAGGATAAAAACGAATTTTTCGGTCTCATTTGTGACGAGACAAAGGATAATAATAATGTAGAACAAGCAAGTATCTGTATAAGATTCATAAATAGTAAAACTCACAAGATTGAAGAAAGATTCTTAGGTTTTGAATCACTTGAGTTTGCTAACGCTGAAGCAATATCAAATAGTATTTTTAGAAGTCTCGAAAAAGTTCAGCTAGACTTGTGTCTATGCAGATCACAAACATATGATGGGGCATCTGTAATGTCAGGCCATAAAAGCGGTGTCCAAACTATGATAAAAGAAAAACAGCCGAAAGCTATTTTTTTCATTGCTTTTCCCACGTTTTAGATCTTTGTATGAAAATAAACGATGAAAATGTCTTCATCCGAGAAGCCTTAAGTATTAATAAAAAGTATTAAAAAAAAAGTTTTATTTTTTTAAATACTCTTTTTTAAGGCTGTTTAAATAAATTGAAAGTGTTTTTTAATGGTTCTAAGCGACACGCTATTTTAGATAATGCTGTAAAAAATAGTGAAACTTTAAAAAATAATCAAAAAAAGAGACGTCTTCAAAACTTTTGAGAAACAAGATGGCACAGTCACTATGCTGTACTCGAGTCATTTTTAGTTCTTTATGAACCTGTTTTATTTTCGCTTGAAACATTGGGTGATCAAGGAATATTTGATACTAAAACAACAACAGAGGCTTCTGGACTTTTAAAGTATCTGATTTCATTTGAATGCCTAATTACATGTGAAATTATTTTTAAAATTCTTTCGTTTACGAAAACCTATTGTGATTTTTTACAGACAAAAAACTTAAATTTATCTCAATTCGACAAAATGACTCGTGTATTTTTTGATGTTTTAAGGTCCATTAACACGTCAAAATATTTTGATTCGGTTTACTCAATAGCTTTAGATAAAGCTAAGAAGTTAAATATTATGGTAAAAAACGAATTTAGACTATCTAGAAGGTCTAAACCAGAAGATACAAAAGAATTTTTCAAAAATCATGTTTATGTTACGTGTCTTGAGTATTTGACTAAAAATATTAAAGAAAGAGTAATTGAGAATTTCTCAGAGCTGATTTCAGCTTTCGGTATTTTTCAAAAGAATTTTTTGATTAAACCGGAAACTGCTAAAGAAAATTTAGAGATTTTGGTAAATTTTTATTCAGGAGATATTGAAGATGACTTAAATGTGGTATTTAATGAATACAAATATTTTTCTGAATGGATTTTAAATCAGGAGTTAGTTGAATCTGTTAAGGAAGTAGAGATAGGAGAATTAAGTCTAGAAGATATCTTAAATGAATTAGAAAAAGCTAGATTTGAATATGATTTTAATGACATTAATGTTTTATATTTAACAATCGTGAAAGAAAGAATGAACAATTTTTTTCCAAACATTTGTTGTTTGTTAAAAATTTTATCTTCTTTCGCATTAACTTCAAATTCAGCTGAACGTTCATTTAGTCAATTAAAATTTATTAAAAATAATTATCGATCTAGTATGGGCCAAGATCGTTTATGTAATCTAGCAATAATTCGTTTAAATAAGGATTTGAATGTAAATACCGATTACATAATAGATAAATTTGCTCGTAAACGAGAAAAAAGATTAGAATTCATTTTAGACGAAAAATAGCCATATTTTGTTATTACTTGTTTTTTTTTTTATAAAACTTTAGTTTAAAAATCAATTGTAAATAAATCCTTTTAAATATATTTAGTTGACTTTAATAAGACCACATAAAAAAAATTTAAAAAGTTGAGGGATGACGCAGCATCAGAACCCGATCAAATTCAAAATTTTATTTTATCTCAAAATTCTAAATTATATCTCATCTCATTTCACTGGATTAAGTCTTTGCTTGACTCTAAGAAATTCAAAGTAAACGTGAATGGTCATATTGGTAAGGGATTTTTACTGAAGGTGTGCCTCAAGACCTTCATTGTTCAGTATATTTATTAACGATATCCCTAAAAGAAATAAAACAAATAATCAATACTTCCTTCTTTTTGCTGAGTACCTTTTCACTTTCTTGTTTATAAGAAACAAGATAATTTAGAGAATGGGATCAATAAATTTTTTGATGAATTAGAATACTGGCTTTGTAAGTGGAATATGAAGATATCAGACGAAAATTTTTGTTCAATTGTATTTTCAAAATTTAATAAATACTTAAGAATCTATGGAAATAAAATCATTAGACAAAAATAAACCAAGTTTTTTGGTATAAATTTCGATTCTTAAATAAATTTTAATTCAATGATAGATGAAATTGAAGAACATTTTGACGAAGAACAGTGAGACGGTGAGTTGAAGGCTTGGGCTCTTCCCAGAAACGTTTACGCTAGGACTGGGGGGTCTAAGCTCGAACACTCATCGTCCCACATTCCTCCTCGCCAAACGCACAACCAGTCATCATAGCGATTCAAGTTGTTTTGGATTGCTCGCAGGGTGCCTCCCTGCTATGACTCAATTTATTATTATTATTATTATTTTATTTCAAGGCGAAATTTAATAATCTTTTGAGATTTTTTAAATTTAATAATTTAGTAAATCTTTAGTTAGATCTATTTTGGATTAAACTTTCCCATGTCTTAACTCATTCTCAGAAATTTATATTTAGAAAATACAGGTAATTCAAAAATCATCAGTTCGATCTATTCTAAAACTAAAATATGCGATCAATTGATCAAAGACCCATGTTTTTCAGCAACAGAATAGGAAATCGGTGATTGATCTCCTAAAAGAAAAAGCCTTCTCACCAACAACCAATTCTTTTATGTTAGGGCAAGAAAGTTAAAATAAAACAAGAAAGTTAAAATAAATTTCAAAGTAGCAATTTTTATTGAACATTATGGGATTAATTAATAATTAATTTTGTTTTTTTTTTTGATGGTAAAGAGTTTCATTTCAATCAATTATGTATCAATAAATTAAAATAGTAATAAATTTAAATGTAATTTACATTAATTACAAAAAAAACCTAAAATGTTTTATATTTTGTTCCTAATTCAGTATTTTAGTTTTTTAAATACATATTATTTTTATTTAAAAATATTAGATTAAAAAATCCTATTCAATCCATTTTAACACTTAAAGGACCGCGGTGTCAATTTGACACTTTTTGAGTATAAATCTTTAGATATTTTTTTTTTTGAAAAAAGTTTTTGGTAATTTTATTTCACCAACTTTATTTGGTATCAAAAACAAAAATAAAAATTGAAATTTTGAATTAAAAAAGTTGAATTTTCATGCAAAAAAAAAAATATACCTCTAAGGACCGACGGTGTCAACTTGACACTTTTTGGATTTATTGCATAATTTTATTGACATTTTGCCAAAATTGATTATAAACTGTTTAAATAAAATAAGTAAAAAAATTTGTAAATAAAATAGTCAAAAATTTGAAATGTCTAAAAGAGAAGCTGGCCTAAAGACCCTTGAAGCCTTGAGAAACACCGATGACACTCAATTTATAGCCTCAGATGATGATGATGCGGATTTTTTAGACGATCATAACTTTTTGGATGAATTTGATGAAGTTGATGCTGATATTGATGAGGATTCTAAAGAAAGAAATAGAAAATTCTTTTTGAAGAAGAAGTGGATGATACAAGCCAACATGTCATTGATTCGATTGAAAGTACAATCAATAGGGTAAACTTGGACCAAAATCTTGACAAGACAAAAAAAAATTGGAGTTGTTTTTTGAAAAATTGGTATAAAAAATATCGGGCTTTTGAGTGTTAAGATTAAACTAATAAGTAAATTTTTTATTATTTTGTAATAAATAAGGAAAAAAATGTATTATTTTGCAAAAAAAAAGCTATTAGAATATTTCAACATTTTTGTGTTCATACATTCATGGTAATTATACCTACTGAACCAGATAGAAATAACAATAACAATTCGATTTGTTAAAACTTGATCTTTAAATTTGTCTCTTAAATATTTTAAAATAAAAATATTCAAAAAGGCTTGAGTTCATCCATTATTAAATCGAAAATGTAATTAATCTCCGGCTCTACCTCTACCATTAACTGCGGTTTGGACAAGTTGGGCTTTCTTAAAAATTGAACATCATCTAAAAACACCGTGTCCAAATAACGCCTTTTAAGTTCGTTCAGCACAAATGTGACTGACTTGATCTCAACCAAATCATCCTCAAACAATTTAATAATCTGATTAATGGTTGATTTTATTTGATTTAGATAATTTTTTCCATAAGTAATTCTAAATACAAGATGATAGCTCAAATATTTTTCCAACATTCTAGATATTTCGTCCAAGTGTCCTGACAAAGGATACAAAATAATTTCTTGATTTTCGAAATAAAAGACCATGAAAAACATAATCGTTTCCAAGTCCTCCACTAAAGTTTGCGTAAAACTAAGCTCCTGTTTAACATTCTCAGTCCATGAAGTGTTCGCATTTCTAAAATTAATCTCATTTGTTTGCTTCTGATCGTTTATGTCATTCAAGTCTTGGTTCACTTTTGCCAAGCTTTTATAAATTTGCTCAAAAGAAAAATAAACTTTGCGCAAAACCAACTCTTTTGATTCAAATTTGAACAAATTTTTGTCTATTTTTTTTGTTACACTCAATAGATTTGATTTTGGGTATCTTCGAGTTAAGGGCTGGTCAAAATTGGCCTTGATTTCATTTATTTTATCGTGTATTAACAAAGCTGTCTCGGATATTAGTTCACTTATTCGAGCTAGAAATTGTGTGTCTTTGAGAGATATATTTTTGTAAATGCACATAAATTCGCCCAAATCCTTGATATAGTCAGACACCAAAAGTAAATCATATTCTCCAAATTTTGAATTGAGCTCCAAAGTAAGGTTATCTATGTTTCTAAACATTCCACGGTTTGCTATTCTTTCTACAAATCTAATGCAGTTATTATTGTAATCTTTGAAAATGGTTTCGAAATTTTCCAAAAGTTTGTCAATGTCCGACATTGTGTTCGGATTTCTTTGAAATATATGAAAAGCTAAAGACAAGATAGTCTAAAATTGTTTAAATGAGGGCTTAAAATTTTCAATTTTTCATTATCTTACCTCATATGTTTGAACTATTTCGAATATGTAGCTAAGTTTGTGCAGTTTATTCATTTTTTTCTTCCAATATGCTGAATAAAATTTCTGAAATAATTTTTATTTTAATAGTTTTGGCTATTGATATTAAAAATATTTTTCAATAAATATTATAATTGATTAAATGAGTAAAAAAATAAAAATTTAAGATGTTGAAGTAATTAAACTAATAGTATTCAATTAAATTTGAATCTAAATCCAGGAGGGTTACTAAAGTTGAGGCCAAGTTTGAAGAATTTAAAAAAGACAAAGATCAAAAATTTTTTAAAATAATTTAAAATTGAAATAAATTAATTTGAAAAATAATGTTTGCGACAGTATACCATAACTTTCTAAAAAAATTTTTTTAAATAAATTCTGCTATTTAAAAAAATATTTTGAAAATGATTTATTTTATTTGATAAAAAAAGAATTTTTTTAAAGTGATATGGTCTAGTTTATCTTTAAAATTTTGTGTTCAAATTTAAGACATTTTTTTAAAATATATAATTTTAAATATATATTCAGGCGACTATTTTTGCCACTAAGGAAACCAAGTAAACAAATAAGAAATCATTGATTGCAACAGTTCTTGAATGGTCGAAGAGATTATGGTGAAACCAAAGCAGAAATTTTCTAAAAAATGCACAGACATTAATTGGAATGAAAATTACTTTGCAGATAGTGGTTTCAAGTGATGTAATGACTATTTTATTTTAAGAACCAATTTAGACCTTTAGAAAAAAATTGATTTCATTTTTGTGCTTAAATTCAAAATTCGATAATTACGATGTAAAAAAACAGAAAATTAAAAAAAATTCAAAGAGATTGAAATTAGTTCCGTAAATCGTATCAATCCAGCTTTTGCAAAAAATTTATTGAAAATTACAATGTTAAGTATTTTTAAAAGTTGGATTTAAAAGATCTTTGTTTGTTTAAACTTATAAAAATTCTAATTTATCCATTTAAAAAACAAGATTTTTTTTTAATATTTTTTAAAAAATAATTTTTCTATTCATCATATTGTACCATTTTTTTTGTCAAAACTTTTTTACCAAAATTTTTTTTTGAAGTCAGTTGATATCAGACTAAATCAGATATCAACTGACAACTGATAACAGATAAACTAATAAACAAATAAACTGATAACAGAATTTATCATTCTATTTGATTTTAATTTTTGAAAAATTTACGAGTTTTTTGAAAAGAAAAAGTAATTTGATTAGTTTTTTTCTTTTCCTCAATTTGGTATAAATCAAAGTTTAAAAATTATATTCATTCATTCTCAATTAATCCAATTTATTTTAAAAAATTGAGGAATTGATTACTATTAGATGTCTCTTTGTTATTTAATAATTGTGTTGAGATAAATTTTTTAATTGTGAAATCTTGTTTGAATTTTTATTTTTTTATTGAATTTAATTTTTCATAATTTTTGAGTAACTTATAAGGTGCTGTCATTTAAATAATATTGAAAATGACTAGACACTTCATGGTCATTTCTTTCAAGAAATAAAAAGACACAGCGAGGACTTTTACAAACCGGCACTTTTTTTTAACTTTTACAGATTTATTTTATGACTCAAAATTTTCGAGTTCCTAGTGATAATTACTTTCATTATTTATTTAATAAACATTTTTTGAATAAATTTTTCTTCTAACGCCTATAAATTAACAAAATAGTTTCAAAGCCTTGAAACATTATAGCTTTACGAAATTGTGAAAGTATTTGTTAATTTCTTAGTTACCAAAATAATGGTTGCTTAATGTGGAAAAATAATCTTAATATAGAACAGAAAATAAATTTCAAAATGTTTAGAATATTTCTTTTTTGATAAAAATAGATCATATATACCTTAATAGTCATCAGGTGATTTATCAATGCTTCATTTTTTCTTTTTGCTTCACCGGATACTTGAACATCAGATAGAAGATCAATTATCTAAAATTAAATTTTTTTTCTATTTAAATAAGTTATACATAATTAGGTAAATTAAAAAATTAAATCATTGAAATAAAATTATGAAAAGAAAATTTAAACATACTTTCTGACTCCAAGGACACACATCATCATTACGATGATTGATTATAGAAGCATCGGGTTCAGAATCTCGTGCAAAAACAAGCGAAAAAGAAGTGGCAATATCAGAAATCTAAATCAAAACTAGATAAAACAAAATAAATTAAACAAATGAGTCATACCTTATCAAAGTTTCGCAATATCAATGGATCTGAATAGCAGCAAATAATGCGATATATAGTTTTTGCTTTTTGGCTCATCAGACTAAAATGTGTTAATTCCTAATCGTTTTAATATTTGAAAAAAGCTTCGATGATTTTGAAGTTTAATTTGAGAGACATAGGTTGATTAAAAATATGCTCAATCTATTACGTAAAAAATTACCATAAATAATTGTTCAATGATGCGTTTATTAAAAACCAGAAATTAAAATTTTTATGATAACAAAATTGTTTCAAATTTTTTTAAACTTTTTCTCAATCAGTTTAGTAAAATTTTCTGCCTGGAAATTTTTTGTCTTTTCTAGACACAACTCTATTTTAATTATTCTAAAAATACACTTAATTTATTTGAATAAGCAAATTTAGTTTGAAATGCACCAAACTTTAAATCCACCAATTTAAAAATTTGGAAAATATCCAAAATGAAAAACAAACAAATAATTGTTTCGTAGAAATCAATTTTTATTAAAATAATTTTACGAAATTCCAAATGTATTACGTGTTCAATTAAATCTTTTTTTTTCTCAGTACCTAGTAGTTTCGTGAGTAGTTTACTTTTTAAAAGTTTTTAATAATGTATAGTATACATTATTTATTTAGAAAACTTTTGATTCAAATAATTTAAATAATTTAGCTGAGCTAAATTATTTGAATCAAAAGTTTGCTTGTTAGGTTAAAGAATTTTCACCATGGTAATAACTTTATTTATCTATTTTCTAAACGTCAGCCTTTTTATATTAAAGTTTTTTTAATTATTTAAGATAATATTATTACCTTAATTCCAAAATCGGATGACTTTAATTTAATAGAGGTATTGATAAATATAAAAATAATCAGATATACATGCAATTTCAAGTCATTCAGTTTATGATTTTAAATGAATTATTCAAAGCTGATTGAAAATATTAGAATATTTTCAATTACATTTTTAATGATAATTATTTGAAGTAGCTGAAATAAGATTTGAAAATCATCCTAAATAAAACATAAAAAATTTTTTTGTGAATTAAATTTGGATGATTATTTTTTGTCTAAAATTATTAAACTTTAACACAATGATTGAAAAATTCAGTCACTATAAAAAAAATTATATATTTCAATTGACAACAAAAGGAAGGAATTTTATTTAAAAACTAAAATAAAATATCTTTGATCAAATTTTCTATATTAAGCATTGACAAAGAAATTATGAATTATTTCAAAAATTATTTTTATTATTATTCTTGGTGAAATATCTAATTGTTTTTAAAGAAAATAAATAAAATAAACTCATTCCCAAATTTTTTATTTTCTTTTAAATTTACTTTAATTTGATAATTTTATTAGCAATTGAATTGCTTAAAATTTTTAAGCACATTATTTTGAATTTAGAATAGTTGATTTATTGAAGATCAAAAAATTTTTCATTTAAAAATCATTTTAATATTTTTGGTTCAAAATTGCGTTGATATTTGGTTAACTATTGCGTCATCACTTTATTTATTTTCATAAATGTATACAAAATTATCTAATAAAAAAACTAATTTTGATCCTACATTTTTGCATTATCTTTAATTTTGTTCTATAAGAGGGTATTATTTTTATAAATTTAATAAAGATTAATTCAAATAATATCGGATTAAAAGGGGTGAACCTAATGAAAGTGAACATTCAATTTTATTTTCTTCATAAGAATATATTGAAATTTTAAACAATATTAATAATAGCATTTATCAATTACTATAAAAATTCTATAAAATAATAGCTAGGGCTGGGTTTAAGGATAAAATCTAATTTTTGAAACTAAATAATAATAATATATGGCGTCGTGAATTTAAAACACAAATTGAAGAAAAATTCTTCATTTATTGATAAATTAAAATTAAAGTTTATAAAAAACATTAAAATACACTGCAGTATACTTTGTTGTACCTTTTCAGTAAATCAAAAAATCATAAAACAAATCAGCAAATGAATCTTATGAACTGTTTCTTGTAAAATATCACGAAGCATGCCAACTGTTTGTACCGATCAGGAGAAATTCTTTAATGAGAAAAAAAACCATGGATAAATCAAGAGGCCAAAAGAGAAATTAGATACAAGCTTTATTTTATTTGAATAAGCTCTATTTTATTCGAACAATCATAAAAAGTGCGCAGAATCGAGAAAGATATTTAACAGAGCTTGTGCTACAGTAAAAAAGCAGCTAAAATGTTCAGCAAAGGAATTTGAGAACGATTTAGTAGACAAAGCTAAAAGAGCACCGAAATTACTTTTCTCGTACATAAGAATAAAACAGGAAGTATTTTTTAAATTTTTTTTCAGTAAATCAAATTAAAAATCAATCAAAATCTTTTTGGTGTTTTGTTTGTTGTCTTTTTTGACAATAAAAAAATTTTTTTTTACCTATTTTAAAAAAAAATTCTTTATAAAAAAAGGTGCACAAAGTCTGTTGGGCTATATTACAATATTTTTTAATATATATCTATATATGACTTAATTCTAATTTATTAAAAAATGGATTATTTTGTTCAATTTATATTTCAATGTGGATAAATAATTTGTTGAAATAAGATTTTTTTTTAAATATTTATTGATTACTGAACAATATTATTTTGAAATCTTGTATTAAACAAGAAAATTTATTGATTATCTTTCATTTTTTTTTTAAAGATAAATTTTGTACCGTAAATTCTCGAAACTTAGTACACGTAACTAAATCGGATTTTTTAAGTTGTTACATGTAACAAGTACCAT
>QEOQ01000534.1:267900-355102 GCA_010279815.1 Brachionus plicatilis | reverse complement strand
ACTTGTCGACGTGAAAGAGCATGCGCCACGTGTTAGACCAATCCATAAGTGCATCGAGGTCCTGCTGCAGTGACGTGAGGTCATTATTGCTACAAATGGTAGCGATTAGTTTGCTGTCATCCGCGAATAGCTTAGCAATGTGGTTGACAACTGAAGGCATGTCGTTAATGTAGATTACGAACAGTAACGGACCGAGGACGCTGCCTTGCGGGACGCCGCTTGATACGTCGATCCATTCCGCTTTATGTTGACCGATTACCACTCGTTGCTGCCGTTTGGATAAAAAATCACTGACCCAGTTGACAATACTGTCGCAAAAGCCGCATGCGATCATTTTGGTCTTGAGGGATGAGTGACAGACTCTATCGAAGGCCTTAGCGAAGTCGAGGAATACTACGAGCACATGCAGGCCTTTGTCAAGTCCGTCACTTATGCGATCGACAGTCTCTAAAAGATTAGTAACAACAGATTTTCTCAGTACGAACCCATGCTGCTCAGGGGCTATGGCATTGTTGCTGTAGAGATGCTCCATCATGACGTCACGTACTATGCGCTCCATTAACTTGCATGGCACTGAGGTCAAGGAAATCGGTCTATAGTTGCCTGGCGAACTTCTGCTGCCTTTCTTAAAAATGGGGCTTATCTGGGCTAGTCTCCAGGCGTCCGGTATCCTGCTGCTGATGAAGGAACGGCTGAAAATCACACTCATGATATAAAAGAAAGATTTAGCTCTAGACTTAACTTGATAAAAATTCTCTCAAATAAAAACCGGAGCCTTTCATTAAAAACTTTGTGTAACTTGTATAAAGCTTTCGTATGTTTAATCATTGACTATTCATTTCCATTCGTAAACTCGTTATCAGAAACAAATATTAAGAAGCTGCAAGTCAATAAAAAAATCAAAAAAAAATCAAAAAAATTTTATCTTTGCATTCTATTATTCTGTTTTCCTTACTACTTCTATTTCAGATAATTCCAACTTTATTCTTTATTTCAATTTTCGTTTTTATTTATTTATTACTCTGAAGGAGTTGTACAAATAAATAAATTCGAAACTTGGTATTTTTGGTGCTTGATAAAATTTTAATAATATAATAAAATAATAAACTTAAAATTTTTATTTTTAGTATAATAATTAAAGCAAAAGTTAACCTCAATTTAAAATGTCTAAAAAAGATTTAATTTTTGAGTTTTAATTTATTTTGATAAAAAATAATTTTTTTACACTCTTCCAGATGAGCATTGATGAGTTTGCATTATAAGGTACCTAATTAATTTAATTTTACAAGAAAAATATGAAAAAATATTTTTAATATTACTTTTCAATTAACTCTCATTTAAAATTTTTCATTTCCAAAGTCGATTTAATAGATTAATAAGGCCACAGAATTTGTTTTTAATTACATTTTTTGACCTAATAATGTTTCGAATTGTTTTTTAAAATTTTTGAATTTTTAAAGATTTATCGGTGTTCCTTTCCTAATTTTTTTAAAGCAGATTTGGCAAATTGTCAGGATTTTATTTAAACTTTTCGGCTCGTTTTCAATATTTAAAAATAGCTAATATTTTATTAAGAATTTGATTGTTAGATAGAAAAGATTTGGTCAAGATTTAAAGTTTAAAAATGAAAAGACACACTTTTTGAATTTTTTAATTCTCTAGTCAAGGTCCCAAAAAAAAATTAAATATTAAAATTTATAAATAAAAAATCAAAAACATTTTTTCGAATATTTGATTGTAGAATTCGACTTTATCTGTAATGAAATCACTCGAAATCGAGTTAAAAAAGAATTTATAAACCAGCTGTAAATGTTTGAAAATCTGCTATAAAAATTTTAAAGATTAAGGTTGAATACGAATTTGAGAGTGGAAATTTTATCTGGATTCGAAAGATAAAAAAAAAAAAAAAGGCCAAATAATTCTCAGGATTCTAAATAAGATTTGAAGAGTGTAGAAAAAGAGTTTTTTAAACTTTTCAGTGCGGTCAGATATTTTTATTTAAAAAAATGGTTCCAAATTAAAGACTTTTTAAAAATGTTTGTCTCTAAAACTAAAGGATGTAAACGACCTGTTATTTATTTAAAGGAAACCTTTTTAGGCATTTTAGTCTTTTTTTTTGATTATCTCATTTTTGACTAAAAAAATATTTATAATTTTTTATTCAAAAATATCTAGTCATTTTAAAGTATACAATTTTAGTTTTTGTTGAGTCTGGTAAAGGCCCCTAAAAATATTCACATCAAAATCAATTTAAAAATAGAAATGCTAACTGGCAGGCTTTGTTTTTTTTTAGAAATATCTAAGCTATATAAGGTTTAGCTCGAATCACTTATAGTTTTAACATTAAGTCTGAAACAATTGATTGTTCTTTCATTGAGAATATTTAATTGCCTCGTAAAACTTCCTTCCAGGGTTTTACGAAATTACCAAGCAGTCTTTGATGCAAAAGTAAATGTCGATAAAATGGGATATCCTTAAATAATTACATGTCTCACGAATCTAGCAATATTTTTTGATATTTTTTGCTACCTCCGATGAAACCTTTATGTTTTACTAAAAAATTAATCAAGACTGAAAATTCTTATTTATTCATTAAAAAAGTTAAGAAACCGCATTTATTTGTTTAACATTTGCCAAGGTTTTTAAACTACTTTTGACCAGACATCGTTGTAAAGTTTTAAAAGAAAATTTTGAGTTAGGAAAATTCAAAATTTATTAGGACAAAATTCTATTTTTCAATTAAATGACTTGAGTGTTTTTTTATACTAAAATTTAAATCAATAAAAATTTTTTTTCTTTTTCATTGCTATGAGGATTGTTAAATATCATAAATGATAGCAATATAAATGGGTTACATTTTTGTTTTTGGAAGTTGTTTTGGAAAATTTTACGATGCTAACCTTCATTAAAAAAAATTTTCTAAGTTTTTACAAAGCTTAATTTTTTGAACAAAAAAATTTAGATTTTTAACTAATTAGACTTGAAAATAAAAGTTTTAAATTAAATCTCGTGAATAACAATAAATAAAAAGAAAGTGAAGTTTAATAAATTTATCTGGTTTAGACAAATGTTTATAAATAAAGTAGATTAGTATGATCTGAGTTTTTTTTACTTTTTATAAAGACTATTATCTTTTAAAATCTTATTAAGCTCATGAATTTAGTTCGACAAAAAATCATAATGAATCAATTTTGATCTTTTTGAAAATAAATTTCAATTTTAAGTTATGAGAATTTAGCTCTGGTTGAAATAAATTTGAAATATAAGAATGCATTGTTTTATTGTAAAGCGGAGATTTTCACAATGTGCACAAAAATTAATTTTGATTACTTTTGATCATTGATAAAAAAAGCATAAATCATATTTTTTTAGATCAAAATTGACTTTATCTCTAGATGAAAGCTTGACCATTTGACAAAAAGCATTAAATAATTTTCTTTTTTGTATCAGATATTAAAGATAAGACTCTGTGTCTATCATCATTAGAAACATTTTAAATCAATTTACAATGAAAATTTAGTCCAGGAAATGTTTCGAACAAAATTTGTTTTTATACTCAACTTTTTAATTGGTAAGGGAAAATTTTGAAAAAAAAAATAAACCAAAGAAAATTATTAAATAATTTAAATTTTAGCCTTTTGTACCAAAATTACAATTAGTGAAAATTTTAAATCCACTCAGCCTATTTATTTTAAACAAAATCCACTTGACCATTTTATCGTTGATTCTTATTTGGGTGACCAAGCAAGTGGAACAACCGATGTGATCATTGATTGTTTGGTTGGTTCATCGCGTCCATTTGAGCAAAAATTTGACATAAAATGGATCAAAGATGCATTTGACCAAAATCAATTTTCAGCCGACACTCAGCTGGTCGAAGCAAACAAAGAAGTTCTTCAAAATGGCTCGTTAAAATTGAGCTATAAAAGAAAAGTTTCAGCAGAACAAGTTGTCAGCAATCAATGGCTGCTGCCAATATCTTCATTTAGATGCTTGGCTAGTGATAATTTTGGCAAAATTTTGAGCCGTCCCAGCAAAATTTATCGATTCATAGTTGACCGTAAGTATCTAATTCGTATCTAATAATTTTGTATCTAATTCGGGTTGAACGGATTTAGTCTGAATTTTAAAATAGTTGTCTTTAATTGACTTTGCTCAAGCTAAACGCTAGACAAAATTAATTGCATTTAATTAATTTAATTGTAAAATTTTTTCCATTTATTTTTTATTTCTCAAAAAAGCATTGTTTAATCAATGGGACAGACTAAAAACTTCCTGACTAGTTTGAGCCACACTTGAATGCACTATGAACAAAATAGATTTTTTAATACAATATTTATGTAATGAGTCAATAGAGTTGATAAAAAATAGATACAAAAATATTTATTGGAAAATTTTTAGATTTTAGAATAAAAAAATTAATTTTTTTGTTTGGTCACGGATGTTTTAGAAAAATAAAATATCCATTTTTGTTTCACATTCTATAAATGAATATATTAAAAAAAAAATTTTTCCACAAAAAAATGTAAATATTTAAACCTTTTATTTATAATTTTAAAATGTTACTGGGATTATCTATTTTAATTTTGTAAAGGTCAAAATGATAATTAAAAAATACAGTACCATTTTTAAGAATGAGTCTAAATAAAAAATTTTTTTATCAATTTTGGCATAAAATTTTTATTTTTCGAATGCAACAAGTGATTACTTTGTGATAAAAAAGTATTCTTGATTGTATTCGAGGAGAATGGAAATTAAAAAAGAATTAGTTCTTTTAAATATTTAGCTAAACTTGTATTTAGATTGCTAATCAATTTTAAATATATCGATTAGCCTAAACAAATCGAATAGAATTATTTATTTTAAAAGTTATTATGCAATATATGAAAAAAAACCAGTGTTGATGACATTGGTAATCAAAATTCCATCAAAGTCTGTAATTAGATTTTGTAAAAAATGATCCTTTTACAAGTGGATACTTATAAATGAAAGATAATTAGATTTTTAGCAAGAAATTTAATTCAAATATTTGATTTGCTTGCAAATTAGATTGCAAATCAGTAGCTAGAAAATTTGTTTTCATTACACAATTGAAAATATGGACTTGTAGTTATTCGAGTGATCACTTGAAACCACTAGGGCTCCAGAGCAATTAATTGCTCTCAAATTTTAAGTTAATTACCGCATGTCACAGTTGTTTTCTTACTCACCAACCAAGTCTGGATAAATAAACATTGACTCTAGTTTTGCAATTAGTCTAAAGGCTCAAGTCTTCATTTTTTTTTTCAATAATAAAATTGAATTATCTTGGTCGAAGTTTGTAAAATAGTTGAAATTTGTTCACCAGTGTTTGTTTATTGCATTCAACAAGTCATTTGTGTTTATACTTGTACGATTTCAACAACTTGAATTTTTCTCTAAATCCGAGGCATTAAACAAGATTAGGCAATATTTATAAAATCTTCACCATTCGTTTATCTTACTTTTGAATAAATTTTTATTTTTTACAATTTTTTCCTATCTAATCTTTATTGTACAATTTGATTAATTTTTTTACAAAATTTAAAACATAAAAATAGTCATGATTTTTCAGAGATAAATCAATGATAAGAAAAAATATCATATCAGAATATTTATGTCATATTTATATCAAATTTAATTTGTGGTTATTGCGCCATTTATAAAATAAACACTTGGATAAAATAAAATTTATCAAAATTCTTATAATTTATGACTTTTTATAGAATTTATTTAAAGAGAAGTATTTTAATTTTTCCAAGTTATTACAGAAGTAGCAAGAAAAGATTGAAGAGTATGCACCTATATGGTAGAGTCACTTGATAATTCCTTAAAAAAAGTAATTACGCTACGAAATAGGTTAAGTGTTTTAATGATAAATTAAATTAGTGAAATAAAAATAAGTTTTTCAGTTAACGATTTACCATATGTATTTTGAGCTTAAACCTGATTCTAAATGTGTTAAATTCGGTAAAAAAATATACTTAACCTAATTTTTTCCGAAAGATAAAATCAGGATATACAAAGCTTTTTTAATCATAAATTAAGATATTATACAAACACTAAGTATATGATAATTTTTTAAATAAGAAAACATTAAAGTATAGTTAAAAAGATTGTTCGGATAATAAAATTTATAAAATGAATCAAATCTTTAAGGTTTTTTTATAAATATTTTTTTTTCATAAAAATTCTTAACAAAAAATTGATAAAAATAAGAAGCTATTCTAATGTTTTTTTTCTTCAGGTCATTGTGCATCTTGATACTATTTCTCAAATACTGTGATATTATTTTTATATTGACTAAGTTGAATTCAAAAAAACTTTAATTAATTAAAAATTAAACTAGAAAAAAATGACAATTTATCCCTTAGTACTCTAAGAACCATAATGCTTAACAAAAGTGTCAATTGTACCAATTTTGCTACTACAAAATTATCAATCTGCAAATTTTCCGAAATAAAGAAATGAAACAATTTCATAGAATTTTCGCAAAATTAATAAAATTTCTTAAAAATCTAGCATTTTGTAGAATAACTAAGCAATTGTTTAAAAGCGAATTTTTTTTAAATATTATTTAACACTAGTATCTTAAATATTTTTTTTTGAGCCCGAACATAATAAAGAAACTAGAAGTTTACTAACTATAAATAAATCAATTTTCATCAACTAGTCTGTGAATGACTTTATTTACTATGAGTTAAAATAATTTAATATATGAGCAAAAAAAATTTATTAATATTAAGACATGATTATCATTTTTGTTGCCAGTGGGTAAAACCGAATGTTCAATTTTGAATTTTTATTAAAATATGTTGCTTTTAAGAGATCATTAAAGACTTAAAGATTAATTACTCAGAATAATTTTTATTAAGTAAAAAAAAATTAATATTAATTTTCCTGATACCACGGTTAATGATTTTCGGCACTTTGTGCAAAGAAAAAAATCATTTTCAGGAATTGAAGTCTTGATTGCTAAAAATAGAACCTCTCTAGGCATTTTCTATCAATTTGATTTAAAATTATCTGTATTAAATCAATCATAAGTCGGTTATCAATTTTTACCATTTTCCAAATTTTTTTCACGTGATCAGAATATCATTTTTTTAGACTAAATTTGAACCTCGAATCAAACCAGAAAATTAGAAAATTTAAGAGAATAAATTAGATTAAATCCCCAGAAATTAAAATCATTTAATTTTTGCGCTAATATTTATAATTGTTTTGAAATTTATATTAAAACAAAATAGTGCTTCTTGCAAAAAAAATTACTTAAACAATATTTTTAAAATATTTTTTCTTGAAGTGTATATTAACAGAAGCAATTTAAATTAAATATTTACTATAAAAGTACAATTAAATTTTTTTCTTTCAATTCTATTCTAGTTATTTTAATTCATTTTACTCTAATATCGATCAAAATGATTGTTTAAACATAACTTGTGATTATTTATAAGACACATATTGCATAGAATTTATAAAAATATAAGAGTTAATTAAAAAAAATTTAATTTGATTAAAAATTTTTAAAAGCCACGAATTGCAAAAGCTTCACTAAATGGTCCTATAACAACTATTATTTATGTTTATTGATATGGAAATAAAAGATTAGAATTGAAGAGATTTATTTTTACATTTTTTTTTATTTGTGTTACATTTTTTAGCTATGTCATAATTTTCAGAAAGTTTATAATTAATTTTAGGAAGTGTAAAATCAAATTTGTATGTTTGATAAGCATATTTTTTTTGCTGTAAAATAAACTACGAATTTACCGAGTAAGATAATGGAACTGTGTCTGTGAATTAATTTATATTATTAAATTATAGATTTAGAGCAATTTTACCAGTAGATATGAAAAAAAAATTATTAATTGAAGCAAAAATTGTTATATAATTTTTACCTCTTTTATCTTACAAATCATCTTGATTTAATTTTAAAAAATGAAGTAAAAATTTAATATTTCTAGCAGAAAAAATTTACGAAGAATAATTTTTCGCTTTTCTTAATCTAAGTTAAAAAGTGAAATTTTTCTCAAAAAAGATCAGAAAAAAATCTTTTTTTTTTAAATAGCAAAGAGTAGAAGAAAAAGTTATTTTTTGTTAACAAAATCTTTTCATCAAGAACTATGCATTAGTATCCGTATAGCGAGCCACAGATTATCCTAAAACTATGCTCACAAATCAATTCACTGGTCTAAATATTTGCAGGAATTGTTGGGCTGTCATCAACTTAGATTCAATTAACGATAACCTCTGTGTGATTAAGATTCGATACTTTGAAGATTAATTAAAAATGATAAATTGATCATGATAAACAATTCTAAATACCAATCAAATAATGATTTATTTACTTTTTGTAAATTTTCTTTTAATTTTTAAATTAATTAAAAAAGATAAATTAGAATTATATCGATTGTAATTAGCGATTTTTGACCACCTTCTCTGTCTTTCAGTTTAAATTTCTATGATGCATCATCATGGCTTCTAGACTTTTGGCCATTTTCTCCCTGATTTGCTTAAGCAATGCTGACAATTTGTTCTATGGCAAAAATTTATTCGTAAAACCCTCAAGAGGTACCACCAGCAATTTTTTTCCAAAAAAAAATAAAGAGAAATAATCCATTTTTTTCTAGGAGCCGACAACAACGGGTTCTTGCGCCAGCCACAAAACGCGAGTATCAGCGTAGGCAATCGGCTGTTGCTGCGATGTAAACCAAACCTGACCAGTCATATAAAAATTCTCAATGAAAATATCATCAATCTAGTTAAATACGAGTGGTTCAAAGACAACAGCTTTTTAACTGCAAAGCCAGAACTAGTAATTAATTAATAAATTTATAAAATAATTTTTTTTTCGGTGAACGTTCAATTCATAAATTTTTTTCTTCATAGAATAATTATTTTCCAGAATTTTTTTTTCCAGAATTTTAATTTCTCTTAATTTTTCAGAGACAATAAATTGAAAAAATATCTAAAATTTTTCTCAATTAACTTAAAAACAAAAATTTTAATTTAAAAAAATTTATTTCATTAGTTAATTTTGAAAAAAAAATTTGTTCTGAAAAAACCACTTTAACTAATTAAATTAAATAAAAAATTTTGTTTTTGTAGATTGATTAAGAAATAATTTGTCAGCTTATTGTCTTTGATTAAAAATCTGAAAAAAATTCTTTACATTTCCTATGGCATATAATTATCACTTTTGTTAGTTTTATGCAATTTAAAAACAAAAATACTGAAGCTAGGATTATATTTATTTATTGATATTTAATATTTAAAAAAATGAGCAAAATTGTGTTAATTGATACAAAAATTAAACAAGAAAAACAAAATTTCTATTTTTAAGAAAAAAATAATTAATATTTATCTATTTTTATTTTTAAAATACAGCAGGTCGACCGCGTCTTCTTTTTACTACCGAATCACTAGTCTTTTCTACTTCTACTCGTTTTTTCATATTCAATTATCATAGCTCTTGCTGGTTCTTTAATAACGTAATGTGTATTAGGTGCCTCTCAGCTTGAATGATGATGAATCTCGTTGCTGAGACAGATCATAACTGAGTCGTTTAATTCAATATTTGGAACTATTTCGGTCTAATTTAAGATGCTACACATTGATACCACATAGATTCCCGGTTTCACGCTTACATGTCCATAAGGCAAATAGATTTTACTTTTTCCTCTAGTTTTCTTTCTATGAATAGCATTAGGCTCAAGAGGCTCTAATGAAATATTTTTAAGAATTTTTCCAAAAATTGACATTTTTTTTCAAATTGTATAAATATGTTTAGAAAATAGTATAATTGAAATTTATACAGTTAAAGAAAAAGTTAAGATCTTAAAGATAAACCAAGATCAAAATTCATTTTTTTTATTTTTTATAAAAATAAGAAAAAAAAGAAAATAAAAAACGTAAAATTTATTTTTATTGTAATCAGGAATTTTTTGTTTTTATTTTCTAGTATGTTTGTTTCAATTTAGTTAATTTTTTGCCGAAAAAATAAAAAATGAATATGTTATAAATATTATTGGCACTTTTTATTAATTTTGTCATTGATAATTAAAAATAATCCTAACTTAAATATTTTTGTTTTTCAAATAATAATTTTTGTTATTTTTATGTATTATACGCAATTTTCTATGAACTATTTTTTCTACATTTTATCTTTATAAATAATTTAAATATGAAATAATTATTCTATTAAGAGAAAAAAATTCAAATCTTGTGTTTTGTTTTTAAAAATTTTTCTAAAAAAAATCTTAAAGTTTTTTCAGAGTTGTTCAAAATTCACATGTCTTAAATCAAAGTCCAAGTCAAAGACTTTAAAAAATTAATTAAAAAAATTAATTTTTTTTGTTTAAAGTCCAAGTCCAAATAAAAATAAACAAAAACTTTAAGATAAAAAATAATTAAATTCTTTCACTTGGATCAATTTGGAACTTTAAAAAACAACTCTGTTTTTTTATTCCATTAATTGTCTTTGAATTGATCAGAGTTGTTTAAAAGTCTCAAAAAAAGTCCAAGTCCAGAATTTTTTTTTTTTAAATTCTTTCTTAATTTTTAAATTTGCTAGATCAGGCTTCATATCAAAAGATTTATATATACTCTTGGGTTGTCTAATGCAATAGATTTGCCATATATCAGAATTTTATTGCAATTTTCTAGCATAAATTTCTTCTTCAGTATTCAAAATTTTAAAGTCCGGACTTGGAATTTTTTTTGGAAAAAAAAACTAAAGCCTTTGGTCGTACTTTTGAAAAAAAAAAAAAAATTCCGGACTTGGACTTGACTTGAGATTTGTGACTTTTAAACAACTCTGGAATTGATACATTACTTAATATTCTTAAAAATTTATTTTGAAAAATTTTAAGAGTGTCTATAAAGACGGCTCTTTGGAGATAGTGGGCGTAGACGAGTCTGACTCGGGCTGGTACCATTGTGTGGTAAAATTTCGCTCTGTCACATTTGAGTCGCGTAGAGCGTATGTAGAAGTGAAAAAAGTTGTCAAAAATGGGCCAGCATCTGCTTCCAGAATGCATCCAAAATTTAAACTTTGGCCAGAGGACCGTGTCGTGCAGGAAGAGGACGAGGTCAGCTTTGAATGCTTGGCCCAGAACGACGCAGCACCGGGCCTCAATTCTTCTTCATTCGCCTACAATTGGCTCAAAGACGGCCTGGCTCTTGAACCCAAGTTCAACGACCATGTTCGGATAGTGCACGGCGTCAGCCTGCGGATAGAAAAAGTGCTCGAGTCGGACGCCGGCAGCTACACATGCCGCATCTGTGGCCACCATGCACTCGACCACGAGTGCGACGAGCGAAGCGCGCTTCTCAAAGTCCTGGTAGCGCCTCGTTTTGTCAAAGAGCCAGCCAACTTGAACGCCAGCCTAAAGTCAGACGCCGAATTGGAGTGCTCGGCGTATGGGGTGCCCCATCCGACCATTCAATGGTACAAAAATGGCGAGCCAATCTATCCCAGCGACTATTTCCAGTTCAACTCGAACCAAGGCAATTTGAAAATTCTCGGCATCATTGGCCAAGATGAAGGCTACTACCAATGCGTGGCCTCAAACCACCTGGCCACCATTCAAAGCATGGCCCAGCTTATTGTCCACTCGGACCACTACGACTACGACTACGATTCCAACTCACTCAAAACAACGCATCCAGTCTTTTTGGCGCCCAAAACCAGCGCCATCATTGCCACCAGCACCACCAGTGCCATTGTTCACCTAAGCTCACCGCTTGGTCTAAAAACCAGCCTAACTGAGGCCAAATCGATCCGAATCGAGTGGAAGGCGCCGTCTGTGATGCGCGGCATCGACCACTTGACCTATGAGGTGAACTGGCGTGCCAAAGGAACCCAGCGTCAAAGACAAACAAACACCACGGCCACTGCATGTCTGATCGATGGCCTCACACCAAACACTGAGTACATGATTAGTGTGAGAGCGTTTGGAATGGGCACGTATGGTCCCAGTGCACAAATTGAGACCACAACTCACCACCACTTGTCCAACGCTCCAGTCGACTTCAAGGCCGAGCTGATTGATTATTATGCAAGTGATGGCATTGTCACATTCAGTCCCACTCTCCGATTCAAATGGAAAAGACCAAACTCAAACAGCCTGCTCAAATATCGTCTGTACTATCAGCATGTTCACTATGGACCAGTTACCAGCGGCGATCTGCATGCCAACCAGTTCGTACCAAGTCAAATGGAACAGTATGATGACTCTTTGGATGAGGCACTGAGTGATGATTTTTACTATGAGGCCAGAGGTGACCAAGAGGAAAAATCGGCCGAGAAGTACATCAACATTGACATACCGAGTGACTTTGCCAACTCGGACCACTATGAATTTTTGCTTGAAGATCTGCTCAAATATTCCACTTACAAATTTCGGCTGGTTGCCATAGACATGAACTATTTTGACAGACATGGCAGTTCCACTTGGCCAAATGGCTTTGTGGCCAGTGAAAGCGAACCGTTCGATGAGTACATAGATGAGAGCTATTTGAGGGAGAACAGTGTGGCTATTTTGGTGGAGACGCCGAGCGATGTGCCGGACGGTCCGCCCGAAAATCTGGCCACCGAAACAGTGAACACAAGTGCCGTGTTGGTCAAGTGGCAGTTGCCGGCGCTGGACAAGCGCAACGGGCCCATAATCGGCTACACAATAGACGTCAAGGAGAATGACAAGCAAATGTGGCATTTGGAGGTGGAGAGCGAGCCCAGGTCCAAGGTGGTGTCGGGCTTTTTGCCCGGTCACAAATACTCGTTCAGAGTGACGGCCAAGACTGGGAACGGAAGTGGTCCGGCGTCCGACTGGGTGATTGCGCAGACTTTTGCGCACCAAATGGACGAGAGCAGGGTGCCCGGTCGGCCGGCTCAAATTCACACCGAGCCCACCGATGAATCCATTGTGATCCAGTGGGTGGCGCCGCCAGACTCCAACTTTACGCTTGTTAGAAAATATTTGCTCACCTATGGCATTGGTTATCCAAAGATAGAGGTCGAAGTGCCGGGTGACAAGAACTCGTTTATTCTTGAGAATTTGGTTGCGTCGTCACAGTATGTTGTGAGTCTGAGGGCTGGTAATAATGCTGGATATGGCATGGAGGTGTTGAAGGATGTTTTTACCAAGAGAAAGTCGACTTTGAGCCACAGTGAGAACTTGTTTCCGCCTTTGAATGTTCAAGCGGTGGCTATATCGTCTCGGGCGATCGAGGTCCGCTGGACCGATTGGCACCTCAGACCAGATGAGTCCATTGTCGATGACAGGGTCTACACAGTCAGATACAGGATAGTGGCCGATTTGGCAAAGGCAAAATTTATGTACAAGAATGCCACGGAGAGAAATGTGATCATTAATGATTTGATGGCGAATACTTTGTACGATTTTGCAGTCAGATTGGTGGCAAATGGAAGAGAGTCGCCTTGGAGCATGACCACTTCTCAGATGACCATGGAGGCTAGTCCGGCACCAACTCAAATCAATATTCAAAGTGATCCAACCTCAAGTGGCAATGTTATCATTACTTGGAAAGCTCCTAATTTACTCCATAATTCAGGTATTTTGTCCATTTTACTTTTTAAAAAAAAAAGAAGAAGAAAACCAGAATTCACAGACCCTTTTCATTTTTTTACTGACAAAAAAATATATATTTTAGTGACCGATTGTTTTTTTTTTTTGAATGACAAAATTAAATGAAGAAATAGCAAAAATAAATATTTTTTATTGTCAAAATTATTTTATTTCATTCTACAAATTTGACAAAAATAATAAAAATAAAATAACATAAAAAAGTTATATGTATGACAAAATGATTTTCTCTAACTATTGTTGGACTTTAGGAAAAATTTTCTATTAACTTCTCTGATATTACAGTGGTGTTACGATATCTTTATTTTACTATTTTTTAACTATATTTTACGTAAAATATCGTAAATTTACGTAAAATAGCATCAAACGCATCCAAATCGCTTTTTAAGTTTTTGCCCCTTATATAAACTTTTAGCTCATTCCACAAAAGCTCTATTGGGTTTAAATCCAGTGATTTTGGCGGTGATCTTACCTTTAAATTATTTTTAATTCTTGGAAAATATAAAAGATTAAGTTACCCAAAACACGTCATTTTCTGTTAAATATGAAGTACACAAGCTTGATGTATGTTTGGGGTCATTATCTTGATGCAATTTAAAAAAGTAGTTGTATTTATGAGCTCCAAATGGTAAAAAATATTTTGCTAAAATTTCACAGTATAACTCATCGTTCATATTTTCCTTAAATTTCTTTTTTAAGCAAAAATATATATTTTTTATTAAAACGAAGTAAAGTTAAATAAAATTAAGTAAAAATACAGCGAATTCTGTTGCGCCTTTAAATGAAATTCCGCCCCATATATTAATCTTCGATCTATTTTTGGATGAACATGGTAAAGCTTTGGGATATGAAGAAGGGTATCGTAAATGATAAAGCGGTCTTTCGAATAATCTTATAGTTGTTTCATCAACAAATATAACAACTTTAAAGTCAAAATCTTTATGTTTTAAAAATCAAACTAGCCTCGCTAGTTTGTGCGCATCTGATAAATATGGGGCCTGGCGTAAACGGCGATAACGAAGCCTAAAAAATTATTTTTTTGTATTTTAGAGTGAACTAGGATGAACTTTTAATTGCCTTTAAATTGCTTAAAAAATGACTCAATTTTTTTGTTGATTCAATTTCTTTTTCTTTAATTTGCCTCTTTTTAATTAAAATTTACCAAAATTTACCATAATTTACGTAAAAAAAGGTAAAAAAAAGTAAAACTTAAAAAATTTTTTTTTTTCTTTAAAAATAAAAAACTAAAAAAAAAAACAAAAAATCTTTAAAAAATGTCAAAAATTCGGTTTTTTTTAGACATTTTGGTTTTTACTATTTTTTACTATATTTTACGAAAAATACCGTAAATTTACTAAATTTTCCTTTGGTAATTTTACGTAAATTTACGATATTTTACGTAAAATATAGTAAAAAATAGTAAAATACAGATATCGTAACACCACTGTACTTTTAAAGAATTAAAAACAAACTTTAAATCTGCATGAGTTTCATTGGAAGTGACTGCCATTCCGAACGGATGAAAATGTTCTTGTTTATCTGTTGTACCGACCATTTAAAATGAAAATCCCTGTAAAATTAGTTCATAAATGGCATCAACCGTAGTATGAATAGACTTGGTTATATTACTTAGAAACCGCCTTGTTGCAATGAACAATCTAAAAAAATTGATTTATCCTTGTTAACACCATGATCAAATTTGACAACAAAATCTTTGTCTGGTTCAGTTTCTTCAGTGATGCTATCTCTTTCTGAGCACCAATGTTGCAATTAAAGTATGCTTATTTTTGTTCTTGAATTTCACAATACCGAATAAATGATAATTTCAATATATTTTTTATTAAATTTTATAAATTACTTTGTTACTTTGATATTAATTTCAAAAAAATTAATTTTTAATTGTTTATATATTTTTCTTTTTTTTTATCAACAAATGAGCACGATCATGTATCTCGAGGTTTCGACCATTGGTCTCTTTGTTCTTTGTTATTTCAAAGACTCAGACTTAAAGGTGGCTTAAATTTAAAGTCAATGTACTGAATTGACTTGACTTTGAAAGGGCTTTGAAAGGGCTTTGAAATATTTTTTTTTTCATTTTTGCCCAAGTCTGCAAATAAATTTTTCATTGAAATTTTTCTAGTCAAAAAAGATCAGTCACTATTTGGCAAGATTTTCACAATATACAATATTCAAAATCAAAGGTTGAATTAAAATTAATTTTCTTATGAGAAAAAATTTAATAAATTAAGATAGAAAATTTAAAGCTTTTTCAAAGAATATAGCTTTGAAAAAAATACCTATCATAAATTTGAGTTCAATTTTGCAGTTTATGATTTTCTTCTTTCTTTTTGGAAAAAATTCAAATTAACTAATTTCAAACTAAATATTTATTTTGAGCCCAAATACAATTAAATCAAAATACAACGATCTAATAGAATTATTTTAATTTTTTAAACACAAATTTCATGGTTGTTGTTTGAATTTTCATTCATACTTTACCAACTTTTTGATACACATTCTTTCCAAATTATCTGAATAAAAATCTAGAAAATAAAAAATTTTTTTTAATACTTGGAAAAAAAATTTAATAATTATCAATAAAAAAATAAAAAATTTTTGAATTTTTTTTTCTTTTCAGGCTACATTATTTACTACCTGGATGAAAAAAACTTCAAAGAAAACAAAAGATGGAACAACGAGATAATAAACGCGTTCCAATCTAGCAATCAGTTAATGAAGCATACAATCAAAAGCTTAAAACCCGAAACAATTTACTACTTTAAGATCCAGGCGCGGAATAGTCGCGCCTATGGCACATCCTCATCCACGGTCCTGTTCAGAACACCCGATCAAAACGGAGTCGGTGGAGGACAAATTATAACATCAAGTGATTCGGACCAAACTGAACCAACAGTTGTCCTAAACAAAAATGAAAATTCTCCTCTACACAAAGTTCAACTAGAGATAAGCTTCATTTGGGTAATAACAGCCTGCATTTCGGCACTTTTTTTAATTGTGGTCATTCTGGTTGCCGTTCTTGTGTGCAAAAAAACTGAACCAAAGTCCAAAGACAAAAATTTCAACCGCAACAACTTGACTTCTAGCACCAGGCCATTTAAGAATCGCTCGGAAAGAAGCAATGAGCTAGATGAAGACGAATCTTACCAAAAAAGTGCGCTTTTGCATCAGCAACAACAGCAGCTTCTCAACACAATACCAAACTTGTCCAGCAACTCGACCCTGCTAAAGCAAAAAACGCCTCATCATCAACCACTACTAATTAACAACCCCAATCACATGATGATGAATGTAATGAACCCGTTGAGTCTGTCGAACACGCAAAACTCGGACATGGAGTTCTATGCGAACAGTCAAGCGGGTTTGTTCACCAATAACTCTCATGCCAACTCGGAAACCAGTTGTTTCAATTCGGAACAGCACTACCAAATACAAAATTCAACCTTGATGCAAATGAATAATTTTAATGGCATAGTAAGAAATGGTCCAAGCGGTGATCAGTATTCAGATGAGCAAACTAATTCGGCAATACAGGCTGCCAATGCCGCATTCAATTCACCATTCAATCCTAATTTTATACCCACAGTAAATTTGAACCAAAACAATGACACAATGTTTTTACGTCAAACAGCAAAACCTAAGCCAATAGCTATACCCATTAATTCAGGCTCGAATTCGGGACAAAGTCCTTTGGATCAACCATCTATCTTTTCAGCAAACAACCCCACCCGCAAGTCATACAAAAATTTGCGTAAGTACATGCAGAAAATTTTTCAATTTTTAGATTTTAAAAATTAAAAGAATTAAAAAAAAATTTTAAATTTTTTTCACTTTTTTTTGGCATGTAATTATTAATCATGTTATTAATATTGAAATAAAAAACAAAATTACTGAACTAAGGAACGAATGTATTTTTTTATTTCTATTATAATAAAAAAGGTACATAAATAAAAAAAGTAATACAATTTATATCAAATTAGAACAAAAAAAATTAAACATAGACAAAAATTATATTCAATTTCCTTTTCTACTGGTCGACCGCGTTTTTTTTTTAACTTGGGGCTGTAGAGTAACGATTTGGGTCCTTTCAAGACGAAGTTTTTATGATATTGGCTCTTGTACAGGCGGATCGTCCGAATCTGATTCTTCATATAGGCTGATACCCAAATCATTTGCATTTTGAGTTTCATTTGGCTGACGAGTTAAGGCATTGTTAAGGTTGTAGCTTTAGGGCAACCTGGACGACGCTTTCTTTCAAGTGGAATGTTCATTATCGGCAAAAGTCATAGCTAGATATCCTTGAGCTGATTCTATGTTACGAAAACTACAGAAAGAGAGGTAAACTTTTCCCTAGTTTTTTTCACTTGTTCTGGTTCAATGGACTCATCGCGGCTTAAGTTGTTTGGGATTTCTTTGATAAAAGACATTTTTTGAATAGTGACTATTGTCTAGCTCAATAATTTCCTTTATGTATAACACCAATAAACTCATCTTGTCGGAATCAGCTTTAGAAGGTCTTAAACGTTTTAGATTATATGTTTTAGATATATTTTGTTTCAATTACATCAAATTAGCTTTCAAAGAAATAAAATAGTTACTAACTCAATCATATTTGACATAATTTTAATTTAATTGTACTAACAAAAAATAATTGACACTAACATCAATATTTTTGTCTTAGAAAATATTATTTTTGTTTTTTTAATATATTATACGCGCTTTTTTTTGGCATTGTGAAATTTTAAATTTTAAAAATAAAAATTGGCCGCATATTAAAGCGTCATTTATTTCGATTAAGAGTCATTGGAAAAAATGTCAATTAAGTGTATTAACCGTCATTTAAAAGTATTAATTGTCATTTAAAAAGATTATTAATATTACATGGAACTAAAAAGTACTTAGGAAATTTTTTAACTAAATAGAACTTATAACTATTTATTGTCAATGAGAATAATTAATCGGCTTAAATTTTAATTAATTTTATCTTGAAAAAATTAAATGTCAAAAAAAGATTTTCATCAATTATTGCTTAATGATTTACTAGAATTATTCAAGGAATTGTTTTGGGTTCAAAAAGAGAATTTTTGAATTCCTTTCCAGCTGAAGCATGCTACATTAATTTAGGAAATACAAGAGGAGTAAGGTAGCTAAAAAAGCTGTCAAAAAAATTAGTAAAAATTAATTAATTTTTCATTTTTAAAATTATTTATTTAATTGATTTCTTAATTTTTTTAAATGTTAAAATTCAATTACTCATTGATGATTTTTTTAACTTGACTTTATTCGATAGATTAAATCAGACTTGTACAAAAGTCACAATAAAAAGTCTCAAAGAGTCATTAAAAAGTCAAAGTCATGACTTTGACTTGTTGAAAAAATTTAAAAAGTACAAGTCTTGACTTTGTAACTTTAAAGTTATTATTAATTTATTTAAAGAAATTAATTATTGATTAAAAAATATTATTAAATAAAAAATATTTTCATTTCATATACTTATTTCATTTCATATATTTTTTTAAAAATAAAGTAATTAAGAATTTTAGGAATTTTTTATTTAACTTAACGATAACTTTTATTTATAAAATATTTAGTTTTAACTTAAATCTTTAAAAGATCAAAATTACACCGCAAAAGTGTTGTACTTTTTAAATTTTTCCAACAAGTCAAAGTCATGACTTTGACTTGACTTAAGACTTGTGACTTTTAAACAACTCTGGATTAAATGACCTTTAACTAAATTTTGTGACTTAACTTATAATTTAATTTACGCATAATATATTAAATTGAATTTTATTTTAATTGACGATTTGATTTTTTTATGCGACGTTTAACCAAAATTAATAATAATTTTATTTCTTTTGTTCTAATGATCAAATACTTGTTCTGCTGAAAAAAAATCTGAACGATCTTTAATAAATTTAAAAGTATTAAAAATAGAACGCAATTTACCATAAGCTAAGAAAACTTATAAAATTATTTCTTTTTGTATTGAAAGTATTGTATGAAATTTCACCATGCCTTTTTGTGACAATCAAAAAATTAAAAAATGTGCAGTTTAATTTTAATCAATGGTAAAATCGAATTTGGTCATTTGAAGCAGTGTTCGACTATCATAAAAATTAAATAAATTTTAAATTTAAACAATTAATTATATTATTTTATTATTTGAATTTGATGTTTGAATATTTTTAAAATTTTAAATAAAAATTCAAAAATAAAAAAATCGATTCGTATATCGAATCTTAATTGTAATTAATGCGGCCATATGAAAGCATATTTTTTTTGACTCCTAGTAGATCCTAGAGAGAAATATTTTAAACAATTAAGGGTGCACTCTTATTGATTGTGAAAAAATTGACATCTCTTATAGCAAAATTTTTTTGGATATTTAGTTATGGTATTTTTTGGTTCAATTGGATATTTTTTTTGTTACAAAAGTATTCAATGCCGTTTTAATAGCTTAAGGTTGTAAAAAATCAACTTATTTTATTATTAAAATTCAATATTAATTTTAATAAGTTAGTTAAATTTTTAATTCTAGAAAAAATTACTCAGAAGACTTCAGAAAAAGAATTGAACTAATTCTTTCTAAACTTTGGTTAATTTTCAAATTTTATGAGGGAAATTGGAAAAACGAAAATAATTTTACATTTTTTGTTCAATATTACAGAAAATTAAAAAAAATTCTTTCAAATTATTTAAATATCAAAATGAATGATAAAAGTCTTATCAAATATTATACAGAAAATCTAAAAATATGGAAATATTAAAACTATAAAATTTTTTCATTTTGCCTTGAAATTCTAATTTTATTACAATACAATCAAAGCAATTTCGTATGAAGATTAGATCTTTTATTTAATTTAATATTGAACAATTTTTGAGAAAAAATTGTTTGATGACAAATATGAGAAGACAAGAAAAAATTAGGTGTATCGTTTTTAATGGGCATATAAACAAAATTTTTTTTATTTAGTTTTTTGTTGAAAATAGAAAAACCTTTTAGGAATATTGATATTTTTTTTTAATTAAAATTCTAATGTTGATTTTGAATTATAATAAATCTTTGTAAATTTAGCTTGTTTTTTAAAAATCTAAATTTTCACTTTAAAGAAAACCCCTGAAATTAATTTGAAATTTTTCATTCAAAAAAATTGGTTTAAGCTTTAAATTATTCTTAAAATTGTTTTTTTTCAAATCGAATTTAAAATTGTAAAAAATGAATAATACAAGATCCGTCGATTTTAAAGAACAATTGAGATAAAATAAGCAATGTTTCATTGAAATTAAAATTATTTAAGGCTTTTTCGAAAATTTATATTTTTTTTATTTGTTGATTTACAGGTAACTACACTTTTAAATGAATAATTAAATTTCAATTACTTTGAATAATTCGTTAGTAATAAAAAGAAAATAATTTTAATTAAAATTCGTTTCAACTGATATTTATGTTTGTACAGATAATGAATAAAAAAGTGACGAAAATAAATGAAAATAGAATTTTTTTGCTCGAAAATTTAATTTTCAAATAAAAAAAGGATTTTGCTTAATTTAAGGAAAATTTTAAATTAATTCAGATTAAATTTAAATTTTTTCTTATATATTTTTCAGTTAATTATTTTCTCTGTTGGCTTAATAAAATTTTAAACTTTAGAATTTTACTAGTACCTTTAAATAATTTGCTGGATGAAAATTTAAAATTTTTCTTATTTTTCTGTCTTAAGAGGTTTTATGACAGAAATTTGTTGCCTATATATTCAAGCCAATATTTACCTGTTTTAAAAGCCTGTCAAAAAAATTTTGTATGACGCTAAAACATTTTTTAAATATTTATAAAGTTAATTTAAAGTAACATTTAGATTCAGCATTTAAACTGTCATTTTCATAAAACAAAAAAATTAAAAAATTTAATTAAAATAAAATAAAATTTAAAAAATATATTTATAATTGAAATCAATTGACTATCAAACCCTTCAGACTCGAAGAAAAGAATTAATTTCTTTATAATTCTATTTAATAAATTAAATTTTTGAATCCTAATTCTTTTTAAAATAAATTCGACTTAAGATATTTTTAATGAAATTGAAATAATTTTTTATTTTAGCTGTTGCTACAGCCACACTTATCCCGAACCAGACTATTAATTTTAACAATTCGAATAGTCAAAAAATCCACTTTACGGCCAAGCCGTACATAATTGATAATCAGGTTCAGTCGAATGGAGAATATTCGACGCATTCACCGGCTTCGTCCTCTCACAGCGGATGTCCTAGCCAGGTGTACGACAGAATTGCGAACATCAATACCTCAACTTCAAGCTCTAAATCTTTGCTGCAGCCCCTCAAGAGCTTTTCCAACTCGAACAGCAACAATCATGTTCAGTCTTCATCCGTGAGTATTCCAAGTACACCTTCCAAGCATTGTGAGGCCAAAGAATTCAAAAGTCCGGCAAAAAAACAACTAATAGTATCACTCTCAAACTCGAACACAGCATCTACCTCAGTATCGAAGCCAGGAAACAATTTTTTGATGAACGGAAAGTCAATTGAAAATATCTATGACAAAAAATATGAACGCTGTGACCAAGGCATGACTCAAGAGATGGCTAATTTAGAAGGAATTATGAAGGATTTAAATGCGATAACTGCCAAACAATTTGAATGCTAGAGTGTATATAAATAAAGGTGCATGACGATCAGTAGAAGTTTTATTTTTATTTTGGAATTTTTTTTGTATAATTTCTTTTTTATTTGACTCAATTGTTTTTACTCATTTTTTTCAATTAATTTGTTTTTACATGGCAAAAAGAATAAATATCATTATTATAATAATTTTTTGAGTATTTTTGAGAAATTTTTCTTTATGTTATACGACCATTTTTTTCGCTTAATTTTAATTAGTAATTCAATTTTTTCTTCTTTGAAGATTCAAATTCTTATTGTGTCTTTAATTAAAATTTACCTTTAATTGCATAATTCAACAGAATTTAATTAAATTCAATTTAAAATTATGGATCAATAAGATTTTAAATTCCAACGTAAATTCATCACTGTCAAATGAAACATTTAAATATTTAGGCAAATTTTAAACTATTAGCAAAAAGTAAGCTTGGCTTTTATATTCAGTTTTTGAATACCAAGAAAATAATTTACCTAGTCACTAAAAAATGGCAAATCTGGCCGATGAGACACATAAAATTTTTTTACAATATAATTGTACTTTTTTTTTCTAATTAAAAAGATAAAACTTTGTTTTTTGTTGAATAAGAATTTGAGCGAAAATATTTTAATTAATTTTAAATGTTTCATTTTATGATAGTTGAACATTATTACAAACAAAAAAATTAGATAATAGAAAATGATGATCAAAAGAATCTACGAGATATCAACAAGTTTAAATAATTTTTTTTAGATGATGATAATGATTATGAGATTACTGAGATAATATTAAAATACATTCAAACTATCTTTAATTTCTAAGTCATATTTCACAAATTTATTTAAAAATTTTCAAGATAGTCTAACGAAGAATCATTAAAAATCCATTACTATCTTTAAAGCAGCAATTTAAACTTCATGTATCTGATCATTAAGCAGTTTTTTTTTTTCATCCATCAATTTCGTTACCTTTGCTCCACTTTTATTTCTAATGTAAATAAATTCTTTTTATAACTTTTTTGTCTTTATAAAAAAAATAAATTAGTAATAAGCATCATATTAAATTCTAAAAAACTAAAATTTAAAATGTCATGTAATTGAAATGAGAAATTTATTTTCCAATGCCAACATAAAAAATAACAGGATACAAATTTTATTTTTATTACTCAAATTTTTTGATAGCCAAAACATTAAATGATGTTTTTTTTAAAAATTAAATTAATATTTATTGATAATTATTTCAAAAAATTATGCAGAAAATTAGAGAAACAAATTATTTTTTTTCTATTTTCTCGTCGATTCGCTTAATTTACGCTTTTTTCTGATAAACCAAACATGTTATTGAAAATTTCTACACTCTTTTCTTTTCATCACCTTTTTTTTTGAATTTTTTTAAATCTTTCACTGAAACTTCCCACTGCCAAGTTTGACACCACATTTTGATTTATTGTAAGAAAAGAAAACTTCTTTTTTTTATATTTCTTTTTAGGAGCAAATTTTTTGGAAGTATGAGTACTTTTTGATGAGAGAAAAGAGTGTGCCATTTTAAACAAAATACAAACTAATTTAAATAAAAATAAGTATTTAATTAGAATAAATGCTAAAGGACACCAATAACACTAAAATTTAGTTTATTATTTGACTATTTGGCTTGAGATAAGAGAAAAGTTATTTATTTTAATTTCGGGTAATAATGAGAATTGGAAAAAATAAAGTTGAACAATTATCTAATATTTTATGATTTTACAGTTATTACCCTTCGAGCAAATACACCCTATAGTTTGACTACACAGCGATTTGTTGATGATAACTCAACTTGAATAGGGTTTTAAAAAATTTATTTACTCGAGCTGAATCGATCCGGATTCTTCCATATGCCAGAGTAATATTTTACCACCACAAAAATCCAATTGATATTTTTATTTATTAATAGGCTTTTTTGCCATAAACATCATAAAATAAAAAAGATAATACCGAGGGCTTAGTTTTGAACTCACAAAATAAATGGTAAATTGTAATAAATAAGGCAAATTATAAATTTATCAAGATTAATGAATAATCATTTTTATTTGAAGCTCTTATGTGTATTTTATTTGAATATGATGAAAATTAACTTTTCAAGTAAATGTAATCTAAAATAGATTTTGAAATCAAGCATGGCGAAAAGCCTAAAAATTCAATTAATACCAGTAGACTCTGAAAAAAATTAGCGATTTTGCCAACTTCCTGTTCTGGTGATTAATTAGAAATAGATTTTTATTTAAGAATTATTTAATACATTTATTAATTTGACTATCGAATTAGAGTTGCTTTGGCAACGTTTAATTTTCAAAATTTTAATACGGCTTTAATTAAAGCTATAAGTTCTCAACTAACAATCAGTTTTTAATTTTTGGGCCTGTAATTTCAAAATTGTTTCCAATATTGGCTAAGAATCCAAGCTAAGATCTAAAAAAATATGTATAAATAAAATAAAGGTAACCTATTAGTTTATTAATTTTACTTTGGAATTAAATGCGGTACGTTGCCACAACAAAATTTATATTTAGTTAAATATTTGCTCCTAGGTAAATTAATATCAAGCCACTTACCATTGTTTCATAGAATCCTTGTTCACAGCAAAATTATAATTAATCAACCCACTAGACAACTGCTTTCTAATTTACCTATTAAATAAAGAAATTTAAAAAAATATATTTTATTCCAAGTTTGTTTCATTTGGATGTTTTTTAAATTTATTGATTGTTTTAGAGATGGTCTTTTTTTCAAAGGATAAAATATGTGGTATTTAGAAATGAAGAAAAATTGCGAAATTAGCTGATTTTAAGGATTTAAAAAGAGAGAAAATTTCGAAATGTGTTGTTTTATTAATAATGAAAAGTAAACTATCTCTATTTGTAATTACTTTTTTTCAAAAATGTGGTTTATTTTTTTTTTAGTTATCTAAATGTCTTTCTTATCTAAATTAAGTAAGACAAGTTTTTTTAATAAATTAAAATCTAGAGTGCGTCTAAATATTTTACAAAGTTGTATCACAATTTGAAGAGTAAATGAAATTTTGCGCTGGGGAAATCGATAAAAATATGTATAAAATTTTCATATGCTTTGATATTTAAAAGTTATGATAATTTTATAAATGACTTGCAAGATATGAAAAAAGAGATAGATCAGTTGAGTTAAAGATCAGAAAAAAAATTAAAAAAAATTTTAAATTTTAAATTTTAGAATTAAAGAGTGAACAGTTAAAATGTTAAAATTAGATTAGAATTCAAATGCTGTGTTCGCCATAAATTATGATTTTTATATTTTATTCATTGCTTTGATTCTTCCAAGTCTAAAATTCAAATTTTATTAGTATTATATAAGAAATTTTTTTACATAAAAATCGTTTAACATTTTTGTTCTTTACATGGCAATATCCTTGATAAACGAGAATTTAGCGTTTAAAATAAACAAAAAATAGAAGAAAAAATTCTTTGCATGACTTGATGGATGGAATTAGTCAGAAATATGGAAGTTGGTTTTTGCGGCACAAAAGAAGGCATTTTTGCCAAAATGTTAAGCAAACTCAAATCTTAAAAATGGTAATTTGATCGATTTAGTAAAAATAGCAAAAATGGCAAACAGGTTTTTGGCATAGATTTACTTTAAAAGCTATTAATTTTGCTTTCCACGATCCCGAATCCCAGAAGCAAAAATTTTCCTTTAAAAAAATCTGTTTAGCATTTCAAATTTTTCCTTTTTATTTCTGCATAGAAAAATATTTATTTAATTCAATTTCCTTGATTATTTTTATGTATTGATTTTTGAGCATCATCAGCAAAAAACTTGAAAGCAGCAACAACAACCAAAAGCTGCTCAATTTTCTATCTAATTTTTTTTCTCTGTCAGCCTACTCAGATTAGTAAACGGCAAGTCGTTAGTTTACGCGTTTATTTATTAAACAAAAAAAAGATGTAATTTAATTTAGATTAATAAAGAAAAAATCCTAATTATAAATAAAAAAGTAACTCTCTCAAGTAATCAATGTCATCTGTCAAAATTTAATTAAGGAAAACGTGATTTAAAATCTAGAATAATTTTAAAAAATTTAAGAAAATTTTTTTTTTTTGTTTTTTATTTAGATAAACTGACAATTATGTGTTGTCACTAGGGCTTGAAATCGCACTGACCATAATTCACACTCTTGAAAAAAAAGGAAGAAAAAATGACAGTCGGATTGAAGACATGGGAATGCATGCCGTCCGTGGACTCGGCTGAGAGTTCGGCCAACTCAAACTCGGCTCCCAGCCTTAGCAGCCTGGCCCCGGCCAAATCAAGCGAAAATTTCAACAACCTAATAAACGCCACTGAGCCGATAGCGTCCGCAAACCACTCACACAACATAAGTGCATTGAAAAAGCATTTGAAGGCGCCGGCAAAATCTGGCCGAAACCATGCTGGTGCCAAATACCTGGCCAGTCAGTACACTAAATTAAAACGAGCCTTCGAATATTCTGCTTTGCTGTTGTCCATACCGCTTATATTTTTTAACTTGTACTTTTTTTTCTTCTACTTCGACATCAGAAAGTGGTATTTTATTTTTCCAGCTGCCAGTAAGTGGAATTTAATTAATTTTTTTTTTTTTATAACTAAATTTTTTAATTGCCAAGTTGGCGGTATTTTGACAGCCGATTTTCTTAGCGGCATAGTGCACTGGGCCGCCGATTCCTACGGCTCGGTGGACATGTTCTTGATAGGCAAAAATTTGCTCAGAAACTTCCGTGAACACCACATTGACCCGACTGCTATAACCAGGCACGATTTTGTGGAGACCAATGGCGATAACTTTGCCGTGATTATCCCAGCTCTTGGCTACATAGCCTACCAATTTCTGTTCAATTCAGTGGAGCAAATAATGCTCGACTACAATTGGCACATGTATTTGTTCTTGCTGTCTGTTTTCGTGACCCTGACCAATCAAGTAAGATTTTTTGACCAAGATGGTAAAGTGAGTGAAAATTTTGCTTTAGTTTCACAAGTGGTCGCACACGTACTTTGGCCTGCCGCGCTACATAACCATACTCCAAGATATGCATGTAATCTTACCTCGAATTCATCATCGAGTGCACCACGTAACGCCGCATGATACATATTTTTGTATCACGACCGGATGGCTGAACTATCCACTGGAAAAGATAAAATTTTGGCCCACCATGGAAAACATGATTTTCAAGCTGAGTGGAATCAAGCCTCGTTCAGATGACATGAAATGGGCGCTCAAAACTGAATAAATTTTAGTTTCTTAGGAAAAACTCGTATTTTTAAGCAAATTTATAATCTCAATAATAAATGATTAGGAAAATAGTTTTTTTGATGGCACATATACCGATTTAAAGTATTTTGAAATCAAGGATTTAAATTTTATTTTTGTTCTAAAATTTTTTGTTCCATGCCATCAAAGATTTAAATGATCGAATTATGTTCTTGAGTTTTGCGTTGGCATGGAACAATTTTTTTATGTAAAAATATAACATAAGCTCAATACTTCAAATATTAGCTTTTAATTACAAAAGAGGATAAATTTTACATTTATTGAAGTGACTTTTTATTTAATTCAGATACGCTTTTTAGTTTTTTTTTTCTAAAATTATATAAAATTATTTTTATGTAGAATTATAGTTTGATCAAAATTGAGAACATTTAGAAATAAAATTTTAGTGGAATTTTTCATGTCAAATTTTATTTTATTTTGCTTTTTACTAATCATGAACACGTAATTAAAAGACTGAACTTTTAAGCTTTTAAAGCGAAAACTTTTTAAAATCATTCAAAAAAAATTCTTACAAAACTGGAAGCTTTCAAATTTTTGCATTTAAAATTATTTAAAAAAAAATTATCTTTGGCTGTGGACACATTTTAGGTCCAAATTTATTATTCACCCAAGTCAAATTTAGATTGATAAACTAAGTGAGCTGTTTTTTATTTTATTAAAATTTTAAAGCCTTGCTTCGAGACTTAAAGATTTTAAAAAAATTTCTAGTTTTTAGGAAAAACTTTAAAATTTTTATTATTTTGTTTTGAAAAAAAGGAGGCTTAGTAAACTGTTATATATATTTTTAAACAAAAAAAATTAATTAGTTAAAAATTTTAATTCCTTTAAAAAAATTAATTGAATTTTAAATTATAATCATATTTAAGAGATTTAAATTTTCACAAAAAATTAGATTTTTTAATTACCAAATTTTTGAAGCTTTTTTTTAATTGAATCAATCTGGAGCCACTTTGATCACATTACCAGACATTTTTAGCGTATTTAATCAAAATTTTTTTTGGTACATCGCAATAAGTTGCTTATTATTTATTTTAATTAAATTAAGCTAAATATCTCGGCTGGTTTATGAAGACTTATCAATTTTAAAAATTATTTTTATCTTGTTTAGTTTTTAATTTTTTCTAGTAAGTGGGTTAATTTTATCAAGCTAATAAATAGATTCCTTTTAGATTTGTTTGCTTTTTTTTGATAGAAAGTAATTTAAAAAAAAAATAAACATTCAATCATATCAAATGAGAAATAACAGAGATGACAGATACAATATTAAACTCAGTTTGAAATTTTAAAATTGGAAAACAAGTTTTTGATCTAAATTTTATGATTTTTATTGCAGTCGATTTAGATGTAATCATTCTATTTTTTTTAGTTGATAACAAAATCTTTGCGGAGCTCATGAATTATAGTGATAAAGAAAGTTTATATTTTAAAATAATATTTTTTCTGTGCACACTTAAAACAACAAATTAAAAATGAACATATTCCTAAATATTTTTAGCTAAAGTTGATCAAAAAATCATCTGGGAATCAATTCGATCCAGATAATGATTTATAAGTTATTACGATAATAATGATCTATTTTTCTATCTTTTGCAATTTAAAAGTTAAAACTTGAGTTTTGTGATGCGGATCATATTTGTTTTTCTCAAATGTAAAAGAATACTAATGATTAAAAATTTTTGAAGGATGCCATGCATTCTCACTTATCTAATTATATAATAATATAATAAATATATATGATTCTTGATCTAATAAATATTCAAAGCCCATTAATCAGAAAACTTGCTGAATGATCATACTTTTTGTAAAAAAAAATGATATATAATGTATGGAGCAAAAGTATTCTAGAAAATGCAAAATATGGTCTTATCAAAAAAAAAGATAAGATTATTCAAATTTGAGATAATTTGAGATTAATATTGAAATTGGTGCAGTAAAAAAATGTTTACTCAAGTTAGCTTTTATCTTGAAAATCTAACATTCTTTAATAAATAAATGAATTCAAATATTAGAAAAAGGGGGTTTTAATCTTGCTTTTGTAAAAGAGTACATAAAAAAGATTTTTGCTTTTTTGTTTAAATGATATAAAAGAATTTAAAAAAAAGTTTTATAGTGATGACCATAATGCTAAAGAAAATTATCTAAAAAATATTCAGATTGTAGCAATATCGATTTTTTGGAAGACTTAATATTACTAAAATTAAATTATTCTAACTACAAAGCTAAATTAATGCCTTCTAAAACTCTTTATTAAAATAATTAAGAATCTTCTAATCAAGATATTGATTTGTAAAATATAAGAAAAAAAAGCAATATCATTTATGATTAATTAAAGCATGTATCGCAATTAAAAGGAAATATTTTAAATTCAAAAAATATAAAAACTAGTGATGGTCTGTTTACGGTATCAGTCCTATTATAATCTGACTGGGACAAGTGGTGGTTCCATAATTGGGGTGGGAAACCAGTTTGATTATGAAAGCGGTTAATGGATTATGGAACGGCTTGGTGATTGGACCAGGTTGTTCGAACATATGAAAGATTGATTGATACATACAAAAGAAGAGGCATTTTTGATTAATTTTAATTAACTATCTTTACTTAAAATTTTTTATGAATTTTATATTTATTAAGAAAAAAATTTAAGTGAAAGATGTAAGTTACCATTGCTTACCATATTTAATTATAAAGTTATTTAAAACGATAATGATAATTAGCTTTTTTCTATAGTCGATTTTTTATATAATTTCAAATCCTTTAATCGTGTAAAATTAATTAAAAAAATTAAATATACTGTTTTTTTTTTAAAATATGAAATTAAAAAAAAAATTACTTTGATATTCAAGATTAATTTTAGAATTATAAAAATTTTATTAAATGTAAAAAAAAATATTTTGACTGACTTTAAATTATGAGTATTTTGACGAACCGATTGCACAAACCGATTTCCCAATCTTGCCATTCTCAGCTTGACAGTCTTGGTCAAAACTTTAATATTTTAAATAATTCAAAAAAATTAATTATTATTCGAATAAACTAAATTAAAAACGCTTTTCTTAATTACACTAATGATCAGAACATGATAAATATTTTAAACAATTAAAAAATCTGAAAATTCTGCAAAAAAATTGAATTTAAATAAATGTAGGTCCGGTTAATAAAAAATACAATGTATATTCTTTGAAAGCTTTATTTAAGTTATTGAACGTTCTGAAGTTCTTTTATAGTTTATAGTTTATAGAATTCTGAAGTTCTAAGAATGAAATTCTTATTTATACCTTTATGCTCGTGTCAAGAACACGAGCTTATAATTAAGTCAAGATGTGAGCTTAGTGCTAAATGTATCTGTCAGCATTTCGAAGAGTTTAGCTTCTGAGATACGTGACATGTTTAATTCGTACTTACCTTTGCTTTTTAAACTAGTCTTGGGCATATTTTGTCCCGAGTCGACTTAAAAAAAATTAAATTAAATTTAATATCGACTTTAAAATTTTATTCTAGCGTTGGGAGTCGACTAAATTTTTTTTAGTCGACTCCCAACACTAGCCAATACCATACTTTTGACAAGTCAAAGTTCTACGAAAAAGGTACTTTTGACAATTCAAAGTTCTGGAAAAGGTAGAACTTTCTACCTTTTCCAGAACGATTACATTTACTTACTTTGGCACAATTATGATACTATAATACTATGTTAGCATGTCAACATCATTTGGAATTCTCTAACTAAAAATTCGAACAAACTGGATACGATCTATTAGATATTTGCCTATTTTGCCTATCAATTTATTGAAGAAATTTTTTTTTTGCCAAAATTAACACCAATTTTCGTTTATTTTTTTCATTCCATGAGAAATTTCACCGAAATCAATAAATGAAACCAATTGACGAAAATTCCGCTTTTTTGTTTATGTTTTAAGGAATTGGATTTTTCAAAAAAAAAGGTAGTTATGTTTTAAAGGTTGTACTAAAAAAAAATAAGTCAATTATTTGAAGTTTTTTTGTGCTTTTATTCCACTTAAATAGTGAAGAAAATAAAAATTAAGTTACAATCTTATAAATGAATGATATTTTCTCTTATTTGAGAAATCTTATTAGAATATATTTTAAAAATTGAATCAGTTATTTGCTGTTGTTTTTTTTTAAAAACTTAATTAGTGGATATTTAAATATCTATTTTAGATCAAAACGGAAAAGGACCTCGGCGTATATTTCTCTAGTGACCTGAAATGGAGAACCCACTGCTAACACTCGGCGGCCAAAGCCAACTCCATTCTTGGACAACTCCGCCAGGCCTTCCATGCCTGGAATCCTCAATCTTTTAATTCCCTGTACACTGCTTTTGTCCGACCTCACCTCGAATATGCCACCTCAGTATGGAATCCCCATAGACGAGCAGATGTAAGGATCATCGAAAACATCCAAAGGAGAGTTGCATCTACCTGGAACAATCTCGCGTCCTCGACAGTCAACGCTCCAACCCTTAACAGCTTCAAGGCCCGCCTCGACATACATCTTGCCCGCACGAACACCACCACCACCTAAACCTCAACGACCAACCATGGCCCAGTTAGTGAGACGGTGAGTTGATGGCTTGGGACAAATTGAAATAAAAATTAATAGAAAATTGAATATCCATTTTACAATTAAGTAAAAAATTAAGTTTGTTATATACAAAAAAATGATTAAGATTATTCAACATTCAATATTCTATTAAATAAAAGTTTTTATTTTACTTTTTTAAATTAATTTTTATTTTTCCTTGTCAAATAACACACCATTCGGCATTATTTCAAAAAGTTAAATTATACTTTTTCTTGTGTACTATTTTATTAATTTAAAAATTGATCAAAATACAAAAATATATGTTGATCAATTTTTAATTTATCTTTTATCACTATATTTGCTAATTTTTATTTATGCTAATTTATCACTAATTAAAGATAAGGAATTTTCCTACTGTAACCAGAGGAATTTTTGAAATGGTGAATGATAGCTTATTAAAAAACTGTAATAACAAAAAAAAAAAATTTTAATCCTAACAATAATGATAAAAAAAAATCAACGATAAGGATCGATAAGAAAAGATAAAAAGCTTATTGCAATAAAAAAATTAACGATAATTAGCGAAAAATTTGCGAGAATTAAGGTTCTTATCGATAATTCTCATTTTTGTATAGCTAAAAGGATTACTTGGGAATAGTATTTTATCGAGTCGGTTAGTCCATTGTTGTTACATTCAAGGCACCATTCAATCATAATAACACTTAATGCTAATTTATTATTATTATTATTATTCATTTTTTCTTTTTTTAAGAAAATTTTTCAAATTATTTTTTCATTAATTTGAGATTCTAAGTAAATCACTTATAATTCGTAAATTTTTCTAGAGTGGCCCCAATTTTAAAACACTGTATTCTTTTTATTTCATTAATTAAAAGAACTAAAAATATACCGTAAATTTTTTATTATAATTGCGCAATTATAGCAGAGCGAATGAATACTATTACATGCAATTGTTTCTAGAAAACGGATACTTTTTTAATGATATAATTACATGCAATTCTAACTTAAATTATTTAAAATAATTAAAAAAAATTAAAAAAAAGCACTCTCATAGCACTTGATCCTCTTTATAAGCTTTAGTTTTATTCAAAAAAAAAATTTTTAAGGTTTCAAAAAATCAAAAAAATTAAAATGGTAAGTCGGAGTACGGAAATACGCTGTTTTAAAACTAAAAGAAGATCTTTTCCCTTAAAATATAAGCTACAGGTTTTAAGCGAATTATCAAACAATAAAAATAACTATCAAAAAACTGCTGAACGTTTGGGAATAACTAGACAGTCTCTGATGAATTGGGCTAAAAAAAAGGAGCAGAGTTAGAGGTAGAGGAAGAGGTGGAAGAGGGGATAATAGCAAAAATATTTCTCAAAATGAAACTTCTAAAACTAAAGGTAGAACTCAAAGAGGAAGAAAACGAGGCAGAGTTTAATCATAAATTTATTAAAATTTTAATTTCGAATTTTTTTAATAATCATTAAATTTTTTAAAATAAATGATTCGATTTTTAATTTTTTTAATTTTTTTTTATTACATGTAATTAAAGAGTTTTTTAGCTATTATTGCGCAATTATAGCTGGACTTTCTAAAACATCTAACATGTAACTGTATTTCAAAAAAAGTGCCAAAAACACGTTATTATTAAATGTAATTATAGCTGAAATCCATGTAATATTACATGTAATTATAATCGAAAGTTTACGGTACTAAAGGTATCAAAACGAGTTTATCATACAAGTAATCCAAATATTTAATAAAATTAAGTTCAAAAAAAAATAATTTTTTTTAAAATTAGCTTTAAATGCCCAACATGCTTAAATTTTTAATTTTTCAATTTAAAATCTAGTTCTCAAGATAAACTCATATTTTTTTGACGCAGATAAAATAAAGTAAGTTTAGTAATTAATAGAAAGTTTTTCTAGAAATCAGAACCAAGACAAATTTTTATATTAAAAAATTTGTAATAATATTTTCAAGCGAAAAGCAATAAAATTATGGAAAAGTACGGTTTTGTGAAAGTCATTACAAAATGATAAAAAGAAGATATTAGATTTCAATGTGTTCAATCGCAGTGCATTTTGCAGAGAGATTTTGCACATCATTAGCAGACTTTGGCAGTTGATGAAACTTTGAATGTTGCATCATATTGCATTTATGGAACTAATTTTAAACTCTTGGCAAAAAAGCTATTCAATTTATTATCATTTTTTTCTGTTCTTTTGTACTGAAAATCACAAAACCAAAAGGACTGAATTGATTTTAATTTACGTTTTAAAAATAAAAGATACCAAATAATTTTAAAAAATCAAACGACTAAAATACTGACTCGTGCAAAAATTTAATAATACTGACACCTATTAGTAAAATGATTAATGACAAAAAAATTAAATTCAAAGGCCCAAAGATGATTTTGGGCCTTTAATCAATTAAATAAATAGGGCATTTTATTGCCCTTTTTTAAATAATACAATTCTTTATGACACTAGATTACTAAATAAATAAATCTTTAACAATCAAACAAACATTGACATTAAAATTCAATAAAAACTTGGATTTATGAATCAAAAAATTAAAACACTTATAAACCTTAAAATGATCAAAAATATCCTTTACTCTGGATAGATGAAAAATCTTTTAATTTTTTTAATCATATCAAATTTTTTATTATTTCTATCAATATTTGAATAAAAAAATTCAAATCACTCACAATTTTTTTGGTCCAAAAATATTCCTAGTCTGGCAGGCCTACAACTTTTTAAAAGTTTTCTCTAATTTACCAATTGTTCTTCGCTCTTTATTCAAATAAAAACAACTCTATTTTAGAGTTATTATTTCAATTCTCAATTTAAAAAAATGAAATTCTCAAAAACATCACTTTTTGAAATAAAATTTTAAATCTCAGGTAAATAAAATTTTTAAAGAAAGTTGAACTAACAATTTAATATCAAAAATAGGTGACTGTAGAGCGTTTTTCAAGAATAATTTTCTATAATTTTCAATCGCTGAGGGATTATTTCAAAGGTCGAAAAACGATTTGCGTTAACGCAACAGGCTCAAAACAAGGATTAGAATGGCTATGCAAAATCATAAATTTAAACAATGAGAAAATTTTATTTTTAAAGTTTTTCTTTGACAAAAAAATCCTTAGAAATTTGGATTATTTTATCTAATATTAAATTTTTTTTTTCATAACTAAGCCAACATAAAGAAAAATTAAAAAACAAGATTAAACCATTAAATTGTTTAAATTGTTGAACCATCATCTTTTCGATACCCAAATATTCTCATACCGTAATGTGTACGGCTTAACCAATGACAGAGATTAGGAAAGATAGATTGTCTAATAGTTTAGACAAAAATACGACCAATTTAGACAATAGTAGTAAAAACAGAGTCTTTTGGTGTAAAATCAAGAATATATTTTCTTCCCCGATCAAGCATAAAAATAGTGCTCCTGAGAATGAACTGGAGATGAACTATGAATCAAGGAAATCATTGCATGACATTCTCTCCAATTTGGTCCGAGAGGAGACCGTGATTGAAAAAATTCTTGACAAAACTTCTCAAGATACCAAAATTAAACTAGCCATGTCCAATTTCAACATAAACGAAAAAGACGAAAATAGTCTTGTTATTGATCGTTTTATCAATGCCACTAATTTTATTGAAAGTTATCTGAAAAAATATGAAAACGATGTGGTCAAGTACACGGATCCAATTAAAGAGGAAAAGCCAAAACCGGAGCCAAAAAAAACTATTTTTCGAAAAAAAAATCCAAACTTAATAGACGAAGAAAATAAATTAATCCATGAGCATCTTAAAGTTATCAATGATTTTAAAATATTGATTACTACCCGGTCTTCAAAGTAATTGTTTTTTTTCATTTTTTATTTTTCTTTTAGGAATAAGAAAATTTTGTTCAAAATTTGTTGTTAACAATTTAATAGACGCCTTTTAAACGAAATATTAAATACTGACATTTAATTAAATATTTGAAAGTTGAATTTTGAGAAAGTTTAAAAAAATCAAATTAAAATTGAACTCATTCTTCAGAATACAAGAAGAAATTGAGATTTGATCTTCGATCTATATGAGAAAAATGAGACAAATTTATTTCGCAGGGTATTGAATAATTTTTTCAATCCTTAGGACTTTGAAGTGTTAAGAACCCTGACTAACTTTAAATTTATTTGTTAACTTGTCATCTTTGTTATTTATTCATATTCAAATAGAGCAAGAAACTAATAAAAATTTTCATATTTTGAGCGATTTCTAAGTTTTTTTAAAGGTTATTGAACGAAAAAAAATGCCCAAAAAATAGCTTGTTAAGGTAAACGATTGAGTTAATTTTTTTTTGAATTAATTAATTTAAAGAATAAAATAATAAAATAAAAATTAAAAAGTGTTAATTTGAATCTTTAGAAAAACTAATTGTAATTAATCACGAGTTTATATTTTCATTTATAATCTGTACATTGTAAAAGAAAATAAACTCTCGTCTTTCTAGCCCATTCCTTATTGTTTTAATTTGTTTATTTTTCAAAAATAAAAAAGCAAGTTACTAAACGAAAAAATTTGAGAAATGGTTTAACAAAAGGAAGTCTTAATGAAAAAAAATTCGGGGTTGTGAAGTTCGTTTCAATTCGATCTTTTCAATTCAGATAAACTTAAATAACTTTTTTACTAAAAGAAAAAATTTAGTTCTATGAAATGCTCAATTATAAGCAAATTTGCTTAATTTAGTAAAATAAGTCTGCAAAATACTCTGCAATTTTATGCATTTTGCACGCCATTAAAAAGTATTCTAATCAACTGTGCAAGTACATTGCAGAGTTTTTGCAGACATATATTTTCGGATTAAGCAAAGTTGCTTAAACATTAAGTATTTTATAGAACTAAATTATCTCCTTTAGTAAAAAAGTTATTCAAATTTTTCTGAATTGAAACGATCGAATCGAAATGAACTTCACAACCCCAAAAAATTCATAAAAATTAGAGTTAATTTTTTCTTATTTTCTAAACTTTAAATTATGAATATATTCTTGTTTAAATATTTTAAAATTTCTCATTACTTCACCATTTCTAATTTTCGAATTCGTATTAATTTTTTTTTGAACTGTGGGAGCCGCCATTTGAAAAAAATTTAGGATTATAATTTTTGGAAGATAAAAATACAATTTTCTTTAATGTACGATTTAAAAATTTTTTAAATGTTTGAACTAAAAGTACAAAAATTTTTCAATTTGTTTTTTCCAATCCTATAATAAACATGTTTCTGGGATTTCCAATTCAGATTGCTGATTGCGAATTTGAGTTGAACCTTTAATAGATTTAAAATTGTTCTTTTAATTGAATTTTAATTTGAATAAATAATTTTTTTTGTCTCATCATTTTTTATATTTAAGACCAGATTATTTAAACTAATTTTATGTGACAATCTAAGATACAATTATTTAGTGGTTTAAATAATTTTTTAGAAATTTTTTTCGATCTATAAGAGAAAAAGCAAAAAAGTCAAAAGGAAAAATTAACTAGAGGAGTTTACAAATTTATTCTATAGATTTTCTTAAAATTCGACCTTTATATTAAAAATTTTCTTTTTTTTTACAGTTCTCAATTTAACAACCAGTGGTTTTAATTTACTTAGAAGAAAAAAATGATTTTATTTTAGTTAATAAAGGTGCAACAAGGTAAGTTGCACTTTGTTGCAGTATTTTTTAAAGTATATTTTATTAACTTTAATTTTAATTCATCAAAAAAGCAAGAATTGTATTTGAATTTCACAATACCAGAACTAGTAAAAATTGAGTTAAAAAAATCTAAAGAATTCAAAGAAAAGTAAACGTAAAATGTTATTTGAAATTTTTTGAATATATATGCATTTTTTATCATTTACGTAAAGTGATTTTTTTAAATTTTTTATTTTTCAAAAAAAATTTTAAATGTTTTTTAAATCTTGACCTTTAAAATTTGACTTTTCGGAAATTTAGTTCAAACAAAAGTTAGAAATATTACTATTTTCACTTAAAAAGGCTTTATGAAAAAAGATTAATCTTTTGACTGAATCTTTGATTTATTTATAAAAACTTTTTTAAAATTACAATTATCATTTGATCTATAATTTAAAAAAAAATTTAAACAAGTCTTTTTTATTTTTTTTAAATTTAACCATTAGACCTTTTTTGATATGAGAAACATTATTTTTATTTTCTTATTAATGTTGGACACATGCATGTATAATATTAAACAATAATTTTCAAGTAAATTCCAAAAAATTCTGAATTTAAAATGTCAAGTTCTCACATTTTTATTTCTTAGCGAATATGCAAATAAATGATAAAAATGAATTTATCTTTTAAATAGTTAGTTTAAAGAAAAAATAACATACTTAATTTTTTTTACTCTTTTTTTTCCTTAAAATTGTTACTCAATCTAGATAAAAATAAAAATCGTCATGTTCATTTTTTTTTCACTTAAAAATTATTCAAAAATCATTTTTTAATTTTTCAAACCTTTAAAAAAAACATTAAAAAATATCTTATCGTTAAAATATTTGATTTTGATGGACCATTGAGCTGATCATCTGGTAGTTATTTTCTTTATTGCTGTTTGTATGCAAATTTCTTTTGTAGATATTAGACCTTTTTTCCAATTACTAATTGCCAAAATTTTTTATCAAAAAAAATGACCATCTGAAAAAAGACAAAATTACTTTTTTCTTAATTTTAAAATTTTCCAATTAAAAAAAAAGGATCACTTCATCAAAATTAATTATTTTTTCAAATAATTTATAATATTTTTTTTTCGAGTCTTAAAGACAATTGAATTTGGCAAAATAGCCTCAAATATCCATAAGAAAATTTGGATTAAAAAAAAATATTTATCTAAAATTTTTTTATTAACCAGAGGGTCTTTAATTAAAAAGTAGAAAAAAAGTATTTTATTTTATCAATTAAAGTTTCGTGGACACTTTTTTACAAAAAAAAGGCTTGGATGCAGTTGTCGATCTATTGTCATCACTGAAGTACGAGTGGCGCCATCACACAATTCACTTCAACCTGATCCATTGTGTCAGAGGGATTCTTAACTGTAATGTAAATTATTCATTTATTTAAAATAAAAAAAAAATTTCTTAATTGTTTAACATTTAATTCTTTTGCTTAAAAGAGTGGTTGCAGTGCAGTGCTGAATCACGAGAGAGCATTGAGCATACTCGTGCAAAGCTTGTATGTTTCTGACGTAAAACTAAAAGTAAAAGTAATCGAAATCATATCACCATTGTGCTTGTGGAACATTGGTCGTGAGAAAATTCTAGGTGCGTTCACTCAATTCAAAGAATACGCTCGAGAGAGCTATCGCTTTCAAGTAAGTCTACTCTCACCAATCTTTGATTGAGCAATGTGTAGGTGTTGAAAAAAAAACTCAATTTTTTTTTGAATTTCACAAAAATTTTATTTAAAAAAATTAAAAAAAAAAATTAAGACTAAAATACTAAATAAAGTAAAAACTTGGACCATTTTGTTATGAGATACAATGTAATCTTGCATTCTCAATCAACAATAAAATTTTTGCATGACTTTTTTTTTCATTCAAGTACATTGTAAATTTGCTTGCATTTTATGACGGTTTTGATGAGAGTCTCAACGAAAAGCTTAAAGTGTCCATTCTTTCATTGATCAACTTGATTATTGGTGACAAAAATTCCCAAAAAGAAGTAAACCTTTTAAAAATTTTAGCCAAAAATTTTAATATTTTTAAAAAATATTAAAATTTTGTGACATTTTTTTAAAATTTAATATATAAATATTAAATCTCCATTTTTGAGGACGATCTGGCCGAACGACTACTGATCAGAATGGAATTCATCAAACTGGGCCTCCAGGACATTGTCTCGGACCTGATTAGAGAAAAGCCGTCACTAGACAAACATTTGGACTACTATGAGTTCAGCCGGATTACAGACGAGAGCTGCTTCCTTGAATTTTCCAAAGACCAGAGCCACTCGGCAAATGTGTACATGGACTCCAAGTGTTTGTTTGACAACATTGAGCGCAAAGTCAAGCTCACCAGTGTCAATCTCAACTGGCACTCTGTCCTCGAGCACCTGTTTGTTCTCACCACTGGCAAACAAAGTCCCAAAATGGAGTTCATCTGGCACACAATTGACCAAATGGTGTCTCTAGTTGTTCTGGGTGAAAAAAAAATTGAGGACTTTGACGACATTTTGGCAAAAATTGGCCAAAATATGCAACTGTTGGAGGAAATAAAAAATTTAAGCTCTCGCTTGGAAAGGTCCGAAGAAGAGGCGCGCAATTTAAGAGCCCAAAATGGCTCTCTGATGCAGGAAGTAATCGACCTTAGGGACAAGCTGAGCCAACAGTCCAAAATCACCGAAATGAAAGAGAACTTGAACAAGAGGGTTTTATCATCATCGACTCCAAAACAAAATTCAAAAAAACTAAATGTTTTCAAACAGCCAGATGAGTTAAACGACATAGACCTGAGTTTGCTCACCCCAAATACCAGTGGTACATTTTTTCCATGTGACACTCCGCCAGCACCTCCGCCACCACCGCCCCCACTGCCAACCATTGCTTTCAGCATCCAAAAAAAAGTTCCCAAATCAAACTCACCAATGAAGCCTGTGCACATAAATAAAATAGTTGGCGCATCCACCGAGACCATTTGGCAAAATGTGGACGAAGTAAAGCACTATCCGGTGCTTGATCTGAAAAAAATAGAACAAGCGTTTTCAATGGATGAGCACAGCTTGGCCACCAGAACATCCAGTCTCATTTGCATGGACCAGAACATGGACTCGCTATACTCGTTGCCAGTCGCGCCCAAGAGCATTTTTACCGACCCCATGCGGTCCATAAGTGTCAGTGTGGCCAGAAGAAAACTGCCCTCGTCAGATGAGCTGGTCGACATTATTGAGACAATGGACCCGGAACAAAAGCTTGGCGAGACTGAAATATCCAATCTGCAGCAATTAGTGCTCTCTGGTGAAGAAAAGGTCAATTTGTACAGCTGTAATTTGAGCCAAATGGACGAGCTGCACAATTGTTTGTACAAAATGTCCAAAATAATGCATTACTCGGAAAAACTGGAGATCATTCGCTTCAAAAACAGCCTCAGAGATCACACTACCAGCCAGCTTAGTGGCATCAAGTCGTGTTGCTCTAGTCTAAAAGAAAATAAAAGTATTCTAAAATTTTTTGAGTTGTTGTTGTGCATAGTGAATTATGTGAATCAAAATAACCAAAACGGAAATGCGTTTGGTTTTAAATTGAATTTTTTGAATAAACTTGGTGAGATTAAGACAAATGAGCGTGGACTAAGTTTGCTTCATTGCTTGATAATGATGATCAAAGATAATGTGATTTTAATTCTAAGATAAATTTTTTTCTTTTTTTTTAAGCTTTTTTTTGTCTAGCACCCTGAGCTCATAAAGCTGCCTGAAGAGTTGGAGAGTGTCAAAAATATGGCCGTCTTCAAGTAAACTTTTTTTATGGTTTAATTGTTTTTTTAATTTTTTTTGTTCCTAGCATTACTGATTTAAGTAATGAGATCTTAAATTTAGAGAGTAAAATGAAAAAAATTAATGAGGTAAGTGGAATTTTTTTTCTATCCAATCTATTCTTGGTGAAAATGAACAAAAATAATTCGAAAATTGGAGAATACCTTTACCACACAATTTGTTAAGAAAAATTTTTTTTGTAACCCATTTATTAAAAAAATGTTTAATTTAAGAAACAAAAAATTTTTTGAAAATTACAATGCTCAAATCATTCATAAAGCCATTCTTTTGTTTATTAAGCAAGCTGGACAATTGATCTAAAAAATAAATAATTAATCTTATAAAAAAAAGAATCTTATAATTTAACACTACAAGACTCGAGACGTTTTTAAAATTTTTTTTTTGATATTGAAGGTTAAATAAAATAAAAACCCAATAAAAAAATAATCGATGAATACATGAATTTTTCACTTCTATGTTCATTAATAATTTTTCACTTGAATTTAAATTCATTTTTTTAAAAATCTTGACAATTTTTTCGTTTAACTTAATTTAAAAGATATCCTGTTTAAATTTTCAATTTTATTAATTTTTTTTTTTAATTTTTGAAATTCTGCAATCAAAAAATTTAGTCTTTAAAATAAAATAGCAATTTTTACGATGTTAGTTGCAAAAATCTATTTTCAGAAAAAAAAATTTATGCAGATTTATTTATTTATCTTTTATTATTTTTTTATTTATTTATTTAACCAAACTCTCTTTAAATTTAAATATTCTTTTTAGTCTCATTTTCTATTGATAACTTTGACTTTACACATCTTTTGAATATGCTGGTTTGAGCTTTAAAAAAACATACAAATTGAACAGTTGTAGATATTGAAATCAAAATGAGATTTATTAATTCATTTTAAAGATGACTTTTAACATTTTAAAAGGATTTTTAACACAAATTATTTTTTAATTGTTTATTGTAAATTCACAGTTAATTGTTTTTTTTTTGTTTTTCAAAATTTTAATAGTTCTATTTTATATTAGTGTCTTACAAAAATTGAAACTTTTAAAAAATTATAATTGAATAAACATTTTTATTTTTTAGAATTTATTTACAATCTTTTTTTTAAATATTTCTAAAGAATTGCTAAAAATTGATGATTCAATTCAATTAAACTACTAAATTAAGTGTAGAGGTGGTCACGTTCTCTTATTTGAAAGATTTCACTTAAAAATTATATGATCATCTGATAAAAGCATCAAATGAGAAAATTAAAGAAACCGAATTCATTAAAATAATTGTTTAAACCTTAAAATCTTTGGCTGAAAAAAATATAAAAAGATTCTTAAATTAAATCTAGATACGTCAAGAAATAAGTTTAAGATTTATTTATATTACAGTTCTTAATTAAATTACATTTAATGGCTGATTTCTTTTACTTGAAAGACGTCAAAGCTCTTTCGACAATTTTTACATAAGTTTTTTTTTCTGAAATTTTTGTGGTGACAGAAATCCTAACCTCAATTAATATTAATTACTTTTTAAATGTCAAAAATAAATTTTTTTTTCATGAATTCAATTATTTTCTTAGTTATTTCTAGATTTTTAAAGTAAAAATCAAGTTCGTTACTGTAATTTTAAGAAGAGAAATAGTTTTTATCATCAGCTAAATATTTTTAAAAAATTTTTTTTTTTACCAAGAAATCTGTTTTTTTTGTCTAGCGATTTTATTTACATAAATTATTGAGTTAATTTTATCTTTTTTTTCTAAGTTAACTTTTTTATTATAAATAAAAAAACTAAGTAAACTAAGTAGACCAAAGCATTCATTATTTGTTTTATTTATTTTTTCAAAAAATCGACAATCTTTAATTAAAGATTTCGTTTTAAGAAATTAATATTTTTTATGTAAGTTGATGAACAAGATGAAAACGGATCGGCTCAACTTTGAAAAAAACAGGAAATTTTTTGAATTCATGGCAAAGTTCTATGAAGACAACAAGAAAAGAATAGAATCAACACGAAATGATTACAACGAAGCTCTAAAAAAAGTAAACTTTAAAATTAAAAATTTTTTTGGTAATTTTTTTGCAAATTGAAGTTTTAGATCAATTTCTAAGTTCATAAATTTTATATCAGTTCATTTAAACAAATATAATTTTATTTTTTCATTTAAGCAGATTTTAAATTTTAAAGCATTAAAGTTTTTTGTCTTCATAAATTTTTATTAAGATCAATTAAAAAATTTCAACATTTTAAAGTTCAATAAAAAGACACAATTTAAAATATTATATATGAAAATTAACTTGATATAACATGTCAAGTAATTGATTAGGAAAAAAATAATTTTTCTCTTTTACTAAGAAAAATTAACAAATATATATTGTGATCTTTTGATCCTGATCTCAAACTTCAGTTTGCCTATTTTAATTTAGAAAAAAATTTAAAATTTTAAAATTTTATTTTAAAATTAAGTATGATGAGGTTTCTAAGTATTTTGGCGAGTCCGGTTCGCTTTCAAACTTTAATGATTTCTTTCTCATGTGGTCTTCTTTTATAAAAACATTTTCTAATGTTCGCGATGATTTGGAAAAAAAATCCATCAAAGAATCAAAGAACAAATTCACTACTGTATCAAATAAAGATAGCAGGAGAACAAGCATTACCAAGCGAATCAATCAGCGAAACGATTCGGAGCTCAATTTGGTGTTAAACAACCTTGGAAATGACTCGGACTTTAACCGCTTTTGTTCCGAGATTCAGAGCGGTGAAATATTCACAAGAAATAAAACAATCCGACGTGACGTTCGAAATAGGACAAAATCTTATAATTTGTCCAAGGGCGCAAATTCTCGGAGCCGCAGTCCCTCTGTTGTTTGATAATTAATTTTAGGAAATTTTTTTATTTTAGTTACTTTCACTTTTTTCTTGGATTAAATGACATTAAATTATTTTAAAAATTATTTCAAATTTTTTTGCCTAAATTGAACTCAACCACGACCATATTTTTTTGTTTTCAATAAAAGTCGTGTTTTTTTTTGTAAATACCGGATGAAATCGTTCAGTTTCGCAAGTTGGTTTTTGAGTAAAAACTCAATTTTTTTTCTTAATTAATTATTTTAAGATATTTTTCTTGGTCATTTGCATGTTTATATTTGAGCGTATTTTTATTCAAAGATTTTTGTGTATGTTTTGTTCGTATTTTTTTTGGCTTATCTTTGGTTTTTTTTTTTCGATTAGGCCTAAATCGGATGCATTTGTTTCTAAAAAAACCGAGATTATTTTTTTTCTAATTTAAAGATTGTTAATAAAAAATATTTTTAAATTTTTAATTATTTGTGCGTTAAACATTAGCTCCAATTGCACTCGAAATTAATTTCAATGACATTTATGAAATGATTATTTTTGGCATCTTGAAGTTGATGATCAATTCAAAATATCATTTCAATTCAAAAAGTTTATCTTGGCTTATTAAAATAAATCTTTGATTTAATTTAAATAATTGTAATGTAAAATGCTTTACATGCAATGAAGATTTAGAAAATAAAAAAAAATTGAAGAAACATTTTCTCAATCCATTGATAAAATCGATTTTTAATTTATTAAATTGATTTTTTGAAAAGTTTTATTTTCATTTTATTACTTATTTGGAATTTATTATTTGAATTTCTTTATAAAATTTAATTGTGAATGCTAAACACAAATACTTTTTTAATACATTTAAATATAAAAATCGATTATCAATAGATTGAGAAAATGTTTCTTCAATTTTTTTTTATTTTCTAAATCTTCATTGCATGTAAAGCATTTTACATTACAATTATTTAAATTAAATCAAAGATTTATTTTAATATCTAAGGATAAACTTTTTGAATTGAAATGATTTTTTGAATTGATCATCAACTTCAAGATGCCTTTTTATTTTTTAATTATAAACGAATTGATGAAATAATCTTAAACGAAGTTGGGTTGTGAATTTTTTAAATTTTGAAAAAAAATTAGGTTTCGTAAATTTTTTTTTTACTGAATTTTGAGTTTTTCTTAAAAATTAATAATTTATCAAATATTAAATCTTGCTCCCAATCTCTAAATAAAAATAAAAAAAATTTTCTAATTTTTTTTCACAATCAAAAATCAGGCTGATTTTAATAGCATGGCACTTTTAAACAAAATTTTAAAAAAATATTTTGCTTCTAAATCTTTATTCTAAAAAATACTAAATAAAACAGAAATATTTATGAGAGAGAGAGAGAACCTTAGGAACAGGGGTGTTACATTTCTCCCTCAACCGCAGAAGACATCTCCTGATGCCTGAGAGGTGATATTAAAAAAAAAAAACATAATCAATATAAAATCCTGAGGAGAGTCCATATACTCTCTTTTTTCCTCTCCACTAATTCGTAATCTTTCACATAAATTGAATTTGTCTTCAATCTTGATATTGCCTCGACTAGAATACATGAATCTGCACGCTCCGTGTTCTGAATCAAATTGATTCAGTCTAAAACGGATACAATTTGAGAGAAAAGAACAAAAGTTTGAAATGAATTTGATTTAAGAAAAAATTCAACTTAATTTTTTGAACAATTATTAACAAAAAATTTTTTCAATAGTTTAGACCCGAAAAAGTTAAGAAACTTCATGGGTCTTAATGTTTTATTTCATTTTTTCGGATGATGTTTAATTTTAATTAAAATTAATATAATTATTATTAGATCATTTTTTGAAATTAAATAAGAGACAAAGAAATTTTTTTTTTGGCTATTCTAGTGATAAAATAAAGAATTTTTTTAAAAATTTTATTTTATGAATTTGTTCGATAAATTTGTCTAAAAGTAAATAAAAATGATGTTTAATATTAAAATTGCCTGTAAAATCATCATTTATTTTAATTGAGAAAAAATTTATGTTGAACAAAAAAATTACTTTTTTCATTTTAAAAAAGTATAAAAATTTTATTCAATTTTAAAAATTTTTTAAATTGTTCAGAAAAATTAGAAAATAAAGTTAATTTTACAGAGGTATTTTGGAAAACTTCTATTCGATTACAATTAAATCAATTTTAATTATAACTAAAAACAATCAAATACATAATGGAAAAAAAAAATTTTGAAATCACTTATTTCAATGTTTTGGAATTTTAATAAAAATATTAATTATCAAAAGTTAATCGAGATGATTCTGCACTCTCAAAAACTAATCAGAGCGATTTTTTTGATTGCTCGTGAAATTTTTCTTGATTTTTTTTTATTTTTAATTTGGGTTTGAATTTCAAACTAATGATCCCGGACATGAAATTATAACAAAACGTATGAGACCATGAACTGATTTAAGGTATTGAACGGCATCAGAGTGCGATGAATTCTGAAGACTAACACCATCAACTGATAATATCATGTCTCCAGATCTAACAAAAAAAATGAAAATTTTTCTCGAAAAAATAGAAATTACCTCAATTTCTTGGATTTTGCTGCACTAGAGTCCGGAATTACCGATTTAATGAATATCTTATCAAAATTGGTATCTTTTCCTCCTGCAATTGTCAGACCAAGATACTCGTTTGTTCCTTTAAAAACTTGGATGCTTTTAGCTATTTGATAAGTACTAAAATATATGAAAAGATAAAATTTTAAAATTTTTTTCAATTTGAAAAAATTACATCGGTATTGATATAAAATATCGCCAAGTTGGTTTAAAAACAACTGTATCTTCATAACTATCTGGACTTCTAACATACGCTATCGAAATCATGTCTGAATTTTTTGCATTCTGAATCATTTCAGAAGCGTTGCGTTTTGTTTCCCCAATTAGAGATTCTTCATTTATACAAATTATTAAGTCAGCTTTCTGTAATTAATTAATTTTGTTAAGATTTTATAGTTTTTTCTTCTCTAAATTGTACCCTAATGTATTTTGTTTTTTCAATACAACTTTTTGGTTCAATGGATGATACAAAAATTGGTGTACTCTCACCTTCAAAGGAATTGAGTCCACCGTCAATTAATAAGCCCAATGGCTCATCATTTTCCTTAAATAATGGGTAAATATTAAGCAATTTTCTTTTAATTTATTTAATTTTCTATTTACTTTAGCTAAATTTAGATTATATTCTTGCCAAATTGGAGTTCGTTCTGAATTTTGTTTTCGACATCTAGACTCATTATGACCCTCGAGTATTGGCAAATTAGGAGCTATTTCTCTAGATACCAACAAAGAAACCATACTAGTGCTTTCCTTAAAAAAAAAATCATTGATCAAAAAAAAATTTGCTTAAAAACCTACTAAGATAATTCGATGAGCTTCTTCTTTACTTCCATTTTTTAAATTTTGACCATTTATCTCTAAAATTCTGTCATTTACTCGAATTCTTCCGTCATGGTGTGCCAAACTGTTCTTAAGCTGTAATTAAGTTAAACTAATGAAAATAAATAAAAATTTTGAATTTTTATTACTATGTGTAGAATAAAGACCCCCTTTTCTTTCCTTAAACAAATTTATTTTTAAATGATAAAACGAAAAGTTTCTAAGCATACTTTCGACTTCCAATTTTAATTCCCAAATTTTGACCACGTTGCTTCGGGACATCAATTTTAACTATTTCTAAACAAAAACTTAAAAAAATTTATTGAAATCATTTTAGCAAACCTTCACGGTATTCATAATTTTCGTATTCCTCATTTTCTTCTAAAGATTCTCTATAAACAGTCATTTTACAAATTGGTATAGCTTGGCAAAATAAATCAGTCACTTCTTGATGGGTATAACTGGTCAAATCGATCCCATTTAACTTTATCACTTTTGATTAGATTTATGCGTACAAATGACAAACTATTACCTTAATTATATGATCTCCTGGTTGAAGACGACCGTCTTTCTCAGCAAAGCTATCTTCTTTAATTTGTTGAATAACCGTGGTTATCTGAAAATAAAATTTTGACAAATTAATAAAACAGAATTTTTAAAATTTAAGATATTATCTGAAGAAAAAAAGAAAGTATATTTAACTGGGGTTATAATTTAATGTTTAAAAAGAGGTGACAACTTTCTAGGAGATGAATCTTAAAATGGATCTTATAAGATCTTATTTGATAAATTTAGGAATAAGATCAGTTCCTGATCTAAAAAATCGGAATAAAACCTTAATTTTAAAATTAAGATAGTCTGAAATTTAAGATCTTGCAGATTGCTTAAGAATAAAGATAAATAAGTTTGTTTTGTATTTCGTTTTTAATTCTTGATTGAGATCTTAAGGTTTTCTTAACTCGAGATTTAAAAAAATATGTGATATTCAGAACTTGACAAGATCTGAAAATTTTACCAAAAATTTTTACTCTTTAAGATTGTTTAAGATATTTTATATTTTCTTGTAAAATCTTAACCAAAAAAAAATATGAAATAAATTTCATTTAAAAAATGTTCAAGATAAATTGATAAGATCTTGAATTATTCTTATAAATATTAATTTTAAGAAATAAATAAAAATCGTAAATTTTTATAATTTTTTAATTAATTTATTGTTAATTAAAAACATCTAATTCTTCCGCATCATTTAATGTAATTTAATTTTATTTGAATTTATTTGGATTAAATTGTGAATAAATTCAGAAAAAATTAATTTTGTTCATCTCTAAAATAATATGTTTTCTCATTTTAAATAAACCAAAGAAGCTACATCTAGATACTCTAACTTTTTTTTTAATTTAAAGATAAATATTATTTAGAATGAAAAATCAAACCTTAAAAAATCAAATTGATCTATTGTAAAACTCTTAAGATTTCTTTTAAAAAATCCTTTTTTAATTTTATTTTAGTTACCGAATTATAAAAAATATAATCATTATTTATTCAGAAGAGAATTTTTTAAAATTTTACATTCAGCTCTCATTAAAAAGGATGAAATTAGCCCCATAGAATCAAATAATCTATTGTTTTTTCTTACAATTTAATGAACATTTTTTTTATTTATTTGCAATATTATCTAAATTATTTTGAGTTTAAAAAAAAAGCATTTATCAACTAACAAATTTACTAAGTAATTGACATTTTATACGGTAAATTTTTTTAATTTACTTTTTAAACTTGTCAATTGAATTATTTTGAAAAAAAGTAAAAAAACTAAAAGTTAACTGTTCTTTCGGTAATATTTTATAAACCAATTAAAAAAAATTTTAAAAGGCTTTCGGCTTAGTTTTTTACATTAAGAAAATAAAGAATTTTTGATTCTAAAACCATTTTTTTTTTCAATTCTATATTATAAGAATTTTAAAAAATTCTAAATTAATAAAATTGATATTGATAAATTAGTTTTGACTTCAAAATATAAAGTGTAAGATTTGTTTCATGATCTTAAATTGCTGTTGAACTATTTTTTCTTAAGATCTTATAGAGCATAGATAAAATCTAATTTTCAAAAAGAATATTTTTTTAAAATATAAAACAGAACAAAAATGTTCAAATATTGAAGAATTTTAACTTTTTAAAAAAAAAACTAAGAATTTTTTATACTGAAAATTTATTTACTGAAAATTTATTTATTTAAGTAAACAAATGAATCATTTCAGTAAAAATAAGGTATATACTCTAAAATTTATCTTAAAAAAAGCAAATAAAAAATACAACCTTTAAGAATAATAATTTTGTTTTTAATAGCGAATTTATAAAAAAAAAATATTTTTTTAGCAAATAAAACTTAAAATTTAATTTTTTAAGAAATCTAGATTAAATTTGATTATAAATTTCAAAATTAAAAATCAAAATGATTTCAAAAAAATAATAAAAATAATTGATACAATTTTTAAAAGAAAAATTAGTAGTCTTTAATAGTATGAATTTTTTTAATGATAAAATAATTGGGAAATTGTTGATTCTATATGCTACTTGGATCAGATGTTTGATATTGTAAAATATCAAAACTATTTGAATTTTAATAAATATCTATGAAAAATTAATCATGTTTCTTTACACTTCTTAGTAAATAAAATTTTTCGTAAATTGTAATTAATATTACTAATTAAATAAAATTTCAGTTTCAAAAAATTTTCGTAAAATGTTCTTTGAATACAAAACTCATTTTAAGTACAAAAGATTTTTCGACAATATTTTAGTATTAATAAATTTAGATAATATAAAGCATCAAATCTTATGGCAAAGTTCGACCGATTAGAAAAAATTTTGGATCTATAATATTTTTGAAAAGCAGAATTAGAAAAAGATTAATAATTACCAAAGGTGTATCACAGCCACCCACTATTGAAATACCAATGTCTTCATATCCTCGGTGAATTTCAATCTGGCAAAATTTTCCAGGTATGATTGGCTCTTTGGCAATATCTTTTTTCAATATTTTTTAAAACTAACAATAAAAATTAATTCCGATCCTACCAGATATCTTGTTTTTGTAAGGACAATCTAGTAAATGATTAGACAACACGCTCCTGGGGCCTTGAAATTCGCATCCAATACTTGCATTCGAACAATAAGTCACCGACCCCTTACACCTGAATAAACATAAATTTAATTTTTTTTTATTAAAAAAAACAAAAGACCAAAGATAACAAACTACTTGGTCATTAGATGAGTCTGAAGTAGGTGTCTAGGCAACACTTCTTCACAGTAGTCAATATTCGGACATACTACAAGCAATTTTTCAATAATTCTATTTAATAAAAATTAAGTTAAAGAAATTTTATTTTTTTATTTTTTTTTTTGTATGACCTCCTCAGAGCTTGACTCGCTTTATGACAATATTTCCAATCAATTTTTTGATTATCAATAGGGCAATATTTAAAACGCAGTAAATAGTTTTGAAGACAAATTGAACAAAATGTGCATCCACATTTCGAATCTACAGGATCAACGAATGGTTGGAAGCATAGGTGGCAAATGAGGTCGTCATCGACTGTGCCTTCATAGTCGTACAAATGGGCGCTTTCTTTTGGGTGGCACTTTAATAGAATAAATTAAAAGTTTTTTAATTACTTGAAGATTTTTGCGATCTACTTGACCACAGACTCGACAAGCGACCAAGAGAACCCCTTTTCTCAAGGCCTTAATGAACCCGTTGTCGTTATCGTAAATATTTTGACTCTTGTTTCCGTTCATTTCTTTTCTTTTTTTCCTAAAGCGCTTTGTTTATCATTTTTTTTTGATTTTTAATAAGGAAATATTTTTGGTATTTTAGAGGATTTTAGTCTTAATAAATGAGTCTCTGTGTATAGCCTAATTTTGGATTAATTTGTAGACAATTAATAAAAGTCAATCGATAGAAAAAAAACTATCTAGATTGGTTAGACTTAGCTAAAATCTTAAATTTTGACCAAATGTAAACACAATCTATTTTTTATTAAGATCAAATTAATTCGAAATTTTTCAAGGCAATTTTCAATTAGTCTCATTTCAATCTATAGCTCGATTGGGTCTAGAATACTTGCTAATTAAAATTATTTTCTTTTTTTTTCAACATTACTTTATCATGGTAATTTTTGTGAGATTTAAAAATATAAAAATATTTGCTGTTCATTGTTTGATTTATTCTCAAAAGATTCAAAAAAAATTTCAGAATTATTAAAATTTTGATCATTATCATTTTAAAAAATTTTAAAATAATTAAATATAAATTTAAAATTTATCAATTCTTGAGTGCTTAAATAAGGTAAATAATCTTTTAAATCAAAAAAAATCAAAAAAAATCTCTCCTACGTTGACTATCTTCGACGGAAAAGAGAAATTAAACGCAGACTCGAAATCAAACAACTTCAAGACTTGGACAAAAAAGACAGCTCGATGACATTTCCAAAACCCGGGATTTTGTTCCTATTAAGGACTTATAAGATCTTTTAAGAAAAAGAATATCGGTAAGATCCGACATAATTTTAATAAGATTACTACAGATTCTTTGTTTTAAAAGATCTATTAAGATCTTAATTAAGATTATATTTCAAGATCTTGTTAAGATAAAATTTAATAGAATTTTAATGTTATCATATAAGATACCTCATAAGATTCTTTTAAAAATTCTTGTCTAAATCTTTTGTAAGATGAAAATTAATTAAGAATTTAGTAGAATCTGACAAAGTTTCTAGTCGGATTCTGAAAACAACATATCCATATTTTAAGGTCCAAGATCTTATAAAATCATGTACAGAAACTTGATTCAGAATTCTATGCAAAATCTTAAAAAATTAATTTAAGATTTGTATTATAATTCATATGTAAAGATAAAGTCTTAAGTAAGATAAAGTAAAGTGTAAGCCGCGAGCTGTATGTATAAATACAGCTTGCGCTTCATAAAATAAAAAAAAGAGATTCTTGAAGCCAGCTTATTGCAAGTGAAAAAAAAACTTTTCATCAAATTGAGAGTATTATTAAGCTTAAGTTATGGCAAGAAAAGGATCAAACATTGTTTATGATGGCGAAAATATAAGCTTCAAAGAGTTCTACAACGCATTTGGGTATGATGCGTCGATGTTCTTGTGGGACGAAGCCCAACAAGCGAGAGCAATAGAATTTTCTGAATTTTCAAGAAGCTGAAAGAACTTTGCGTTTAACCAGCGAGTCATTACTTAAACACGTTCAACACACGAGCAATTAAGTATGGCGAAACAATACCAGCATTTTGTCACATCATAGAAGAATTGATTGACAAATGGTCGAAATTTGGTGCTGATCTTCCCCGATTAGAACAAGTTTTAACGCGTTTTCAACAAGCAGGACTCAAGCTCAATCCAGGCAAGTGCCATTTTTTCAAAAGCAAGGTCAATTACCTTGGGTTCGAAATTTCCAAAGACGGACTTCAGCCCGATAGCTATAAGGTAAAGACCATTTGCGAGATGAAACCACCGAAAAGCAAGAAAGAAAAAAGCGTTTTCTTGGCATGATGTCCTATTACAGGAGATTCATCGCACACTTCAGCTCAATAGAATCATGCTTGTTTGACTTAACCAAATTGAAAGCAACATTTTTGTGGACCGACGAAACACAGCAAGCTTTTGTAAAACTAAGAAACCAACTTACTAAAGCACCCATATTAGTTTTTCCTGATTTTAGGCTAAATTTTGACATTTATTGTGACGCAGCCGGAGTAGGAATTGGAGCAGTCTTGACACAAGAAATTGACAGAATAGCCGCAAGCAGACTACTAAAAATCGCATTTGCAAGCAGACTACTAAACAAGCACAAAAGAAACTATTCCACAAGCGAGCGAGAAATGCTGGCGATTATTTGGTCGTCGAAACATTTTAGAATATACATTTTTGGAAGACATGAACGATTCTTCACCTATCACAAGCCACTCAGCACGTTGGAAAAATCCAAAGAGCCTGACGGACGACTCTACAAGCTTTTCCTGAAACTCCAAGACCTAGATCACGAGATAATTTACTACCCAGGCATTTTAAATAAAACTGCAGACCTACTTTCTAGACACAAAGTACAGATAAGCAAGGTAGACGTTGGAGTCGATATCGATTGGGAAAAAGAACAACAAAAAGACAAGGAACTCTCAGTAATCCTGATTGCCATAAAAACAGATAACAAGAACGAGCTAGACGAACTAGAGAATAGCCAGACGTGGAAGCAATGCATAGAACGGTTAATAATCGAACAAGGAGTACTCTGCTACTTGAACGGTCAAAACGAAGAAGTCGTAGTAGTTCAAAAACACTTAACCACACAAATTTGCAAGATTTATCACGATTCAATCACATCAGGTCACTTAGGGTTCGAAAAGACCTTTAAAGCAGTAGCAGCCAGGTTTTATAAGCCAAAGATGAAAAGCGAAATTTACGAGTACTGCCAAACATGCGACTCGTGCCAAAAGCTCAAGCCGAAAACAAAAATGAACAAGAGCCCTCTTATCACCATAACAATTAAAGGAGCTTGGGATTTAGTCTGTAAAGACGTGGCCGGTCCGCTTAAAGTCACACAAGACGGTAACAAGTTCTTTTTCTTGGCAATAGACCATTGGTCAAAATACTTCATCACTGGTGCAGCGCCAAATATCACAACGCAAGACTCTACATCGTTCGCAAAGAAAAAACTGATGGATATTTTTGGAGCTCCTTACTCAATATTGACAGACCAAGGAAGGAATTTCGAATCGAAAGAATTCGAAACGTTTTGCAAGGAAAACGGCATCAAGAAACTGAGAACGACTAGTTACCATCCACAATTCAATGGCCTAGCGGAGCGTACGATAAAAACCATAAAGTAAATGCTAAGTGCTTTTGTAAACAAAGACCACTCGGACCGGGACTTAGTCCTAGGGCAAGTGACATTTGCGTACAACAATGCTATCAATAGCTCAACAGGCTACAGTTCCAACCAGATCATTTTCGGCAAGACTTTACGAAGTCAAGACTAGGGGTGGGAAACCGGTTCGTGAAAACCGGTTTGAAACCGGTTCAAAGGAAAACCGGTTCGAAGATGGAACCGGTTTGGTGAACCGGTTCGAAGTTGGAACCGGTTTTGTGAACAGGTTCGAAGTTAGAACCGGTTTTATTTTATTTAAAAATAAGAAAATAAAAAAATAAAAATATAAAAATTTTATTTAAAAATAAGAAAATAAAAATTTAAAAATTAAAAAAATTTAAAAATCTTATTTAAAAAAAAAAATAAAAAATTAAAAAATTTTATTTAAAAATAAAAAAATAAAAATTTAAAAATTTAAAAATTTTATTTAAAAATAAAAAAATAAAAATTTTATTTAGAAATAAAAAAATAAAAATTTTATTTAGAAATAAAAAAATAAAAATTTTATTTAGAAATAAAAAAATAAAAATTTTATTTAAAAATAAAAAAATAAAAATTAAAAAATTTTTTTCGAAAAAATTAAAAATTTTATTTAAAAAAATAAAAATTATAAATAAAAATAAAAAAATAAAAATTAAAAAATTAAAAAATTTTATTTAAAAATAAAAAAATGAAAATTATAAAATTAAAAATTTTATGAAAAGATAAAAATAAAAAAAATAGAGACTGGTTTTTTGGTTTTTGTTATTGTTTTTCGTCCGTTGGAAATTGTTGGCCGTTAGGAGTTTTTTTTTATTGGCTTTGGTAGTTAGAGGTTGTTAGTATTTGGTGATTGGCCGTTAACCAACAATCAATATCCAAACAACTTCCAACGGCTAATAACCAATAAAAAATAACTTCTAACGGCCAACAATTTCCAACGGACGAAAAACAAAAACCAAAACCAAACAACAAGTTTCTAGTTTCTAGTTTCTAGTTTTTATTTTTATCTTTTAATAAAATTTTTAATTTTATAATTTTTAATTTTTATCCTTAAATAAAATTTTTAATTTTTTAATTTTTATTTTTTTATTGTTATTTTTTAATTTTTTATTTTCTTAAATAAAATTTTAGTTTTATTTCGAATAAAATTTTACAATTTTAATTTTATTATTTTTAAATAAAATTTTTAATGTTTATTTTTTAATTTTTCTTTTTTAATTTTTATTTTTTATTAAATTAAATTTTTATTTTTTTATTTTTTGAATAGAATTTTTTAAATTTATTTTTTAATTAAAAACCTTATTTTTTTTAAGGTTAATAAACATATTTAATCTCTAAATTATTTTTTATATCTTATCACCAGACCGTATTTTTTAGACCGTTCATTTTAGCGGTCCAATTACCGCTTGTACAGATCCCAACACTAGAAATGAGCTATTCAACTAATTTTTTGTTTAAAAAACCAAAATAATTAAATAAGTGTAAGACACTATTATTTCATATAAATGCTTACGAGCCAATTTTTATATTTTGAAATAGTTCGATGAGTGATGCAAACAGTGTGCATTTTTTTTATATAGATTTTTTAAAATAACTCTAAACCTATAATTTTAAATTTTGAATAAAGAAATGATTTATTTAATATATTTTATTAATTACTCAAATAAATAAAAAGAAAGTAAAATAAAGGCAAAATTTGGTCCTTTTAATACTTTTTTTTAAAATTTTCTTTAATTTCAATTATTGTAATTTATTCCACGATTTGAGACAAAGAAGTTCTTGAACTGAGTCTGGTGCAAGATTTGATCTATTTTTATCTATTGTCAAATTTGCAATTGAAAAACATCTTTCTGATGGAATACTTGAAGGCATAATTCCTAAATAGTCCATTGCCATTCGAGATAAAATTAAAAAATTTTTACGGTAATTGTCCCACCATTTTAGGATGTCAATATCTTCAGTAAAAATAATGGCTGGTTGTTTTAAATACTTGTCGATTTCAGATTCATTATTTATAGATGTATTTGTAATTGTTGCGATCATTCTTTCTGCGAGAGACTTAGGACGCGTTAGACTTGGAGTTATCGGAATGTCCTCTGTTTCAATATTTTCATCCAAATATCTTTCAAAACAATCTAACAATATTTTTTTTGCAAGCCTCTTTGGTTCTCTTCCCTTAATATATAAAAGCTTAAATCGAGGATCCAACGAATGGCAAAGTATGGAAAATTCTTTTATCTTTGGCCAATATATTTCAAATTTTTTAACCATTTCATCAATAGCAACTTTCATTGTTTCAAACTCAATGCTGCTTGAAAAGCTTCTTAGATTTTCTTCTATTTGGGTAAAGCAAGGATAAACACTTGAAACACAAACTTGCTTATCATTTGAGAGATCGTGTGTGGCTAAATTAAAAATTCTTTAAAAAAAAATCTTTTAATTGGTTTCAGTTTTAAATTACCTTGATTAAATGGCTCAAGAAGAAGGCATATTTTTTCGGTTAATAACCAATCGTTATCATCAAGTTGGTTATATGTTATATTTCCTTGTGAACAAATATGAACTGATGTTGATGTTAAAGATTTTTTAATCCGCAATGCAGTTTTAATCATTTCGTGTGTCGAATTCCATCTAGTCTTAACATCAAGAACAACATTGATTTTAGGCTCATCGTTTGATCCTTCTTGTGAATCTAGGAATTGTACTAGACGTGATGGGCTGTGGATTTTTTTGCAAACAAAACGAATTTTTTCAAAAAGATGAGAGATTGATTCGTTTTCCAGGCCAGTTTGAACAATTAGATGTAAGATATGTAGAGCACATCTAAAATGCATTCGATTTTCATTAGCACAACAGAACATTTCCCTAAAGCAGACCATGTTTGAAGCATTATCGGTTGTAACTGATAAAGTTTTGTCATTAATTGAAAAATTATCTAAAACCTAAGAAAATAATTAATTTTTCAAGTCAATTATTTAGAAAAATATAATTACTCTATTCAAATTTTCAAGTATAAATATAGCGTCATGAGGATGTGGAAAATAAAAAACATCACAAAGCATGCTTGTCAATTTCCAATTATTATTCACAAAATGAACCGTGACAGACATATAGGGCTCATTACAATGAGATGTCCAAATATCAATTGTGACATGAATTTTTGAATTAATTGATTTCAGCATTTCTTTAATGTTATTCAAACAAATTTCATATCTTAACTTGATCTTTTCTCTAACAGTTTTTCTACAAGGAATAATATATTTGCTATTTAAACTGGAGATGAATCTTTTAAAATCCGGATCATCAGCTAACATAAATGCTTGAATATTATTAATTAAAAAAGTCAAAAACAAATCGGTGATTCGTGATTGTTCTGATACTCGAATGACTTTTGGACTTGTGATATTTTCAAACTCAGAGTCAGAATCTTCAAAAGAAGGCTTTGTAACATTGTGCTCAACTTTCAGATGATTTGCCAAAACTCTAGTACTTGTCGATTCAGCGTAAAATTTTGAGCAATTTTCATAAACACAAACTATTTTTTTTTTGTTCAGGATTTTTTTTTAATATGTTGCCACACATGACTTGTGTTACGTCTATCTTCGTTTTTTCGTTTCGATCCTGGGGACAAAAGCAGAGCTGATTCGCTTGTCATTGGTAGCGACATTTTCAATTTTCAAATATTTATTGTAAATTTAATTAAATAGATTAAAATTTTAAAATGCATCATTTATTTAGTGGGTTAAAATATCAATAAACATGTAAATACAATAGAAAAAGATTTTATTTTTTATTAAGAAACACCAATCCCGAAAAAACGTGAAAAAGTTTAAAAAATCTATAACAGTTTCTGCTAAGAACCTTATGGAGTTTTTTGTGCAATATTTAAAAAAAAATAAATTAGGCATAGCAGTTGTAAAAGTTTTTGATTGAATAAAATAATTTCTATTTTAATTATAATTTGTCATTTTATCAAAAAATTTTTATTAATTTTTTTGTTGCTTTTTTTATCGAATAAAAATATTTTATGCTAAAAAAAAATTTTACACTGTTTTAATGAAAAAAACTTCACATGAATTAAACTGACTAGCTAAATTTTTAAAATACTATTTGTTGACGTGTTACTATATTATATAGGCGTAGCTAGGCCCCGGTTATTAGTCCTTTGATATTCATGGGTGTCATGAATCTAGTTGCTAGTTTGTTAGTCTAACTCAACTGATTGATTGCTGGCGCCAAGTTTAGAAATATATAAATATAGTTTAATTTAAATAAATGGGGTGGAGATTTGTGTTCTGAATAGAAATTTTTATATCTTTTATACTACCTTTTATACTACCGTAATTTCACACTATTCCCACTAATATTCCAAAGAGATCCAGTCAATCTACTCGGCAACAACTTGGTGCCGTGACCAGTATCATAGAAGAAAAAAATCAGTTGCCGAGGAGCCGAAGTAGAAGCTAGTGGGAAGACCACCGAAGCAAGAAATAAGTGAGAGTCCAAGTGGAAACAAACAAAGAGGACCTGGTATACCAAAGAAAATGGCAAGAAGAGAGGAAATCTGCAAGATGACGACAGTGACGAACCAGTCGTGGATGACGCAACTAGCATTATAACGAAGAAAATCATAAGAAGGAAAGAAGTCTGTGAAGAAGATGTCGATGTTGAAGAAACCATTGTGACTACTCACCTACAACTTTTTGCTCACTATTAATCTCTACCCTTAAATTGAAATTCAGAGCTTTCTGAATTGCCGATTGGCTCTTTGCATGTATTTATCCTAACTTTCGACCCTCTAGTTTTGACTCGAGGACAACATTTGAAATTTTACATTTTAGAACCATTGAAATGCTCGACCATCAATTGAGCATCACCAGGACTATACAAATTAATGAAGCATTGATATTTCTCATGTTTCTTATCTAATACTAGTTTAATGCTCTCAATTTGGTCTGTTATTGTCTAAGTTTGCTTTCTGAAAAAAAATTCCTCTATTCTATCGGTACGATGTTTGTCTAGAATATTTCCAATCGAGCATACACAATGTTCTCAATGTATATAACAGGATACCGCGGAGAGAAAAATAAAACTAGCTAAGAGTAGAAATTTCGTTCATAAATTAATATTTATGTTTTATGAAAAGCTAGGAACAAAAATAAAGAAGAAAAGAAAAAAAAAAATGATTGAGTAATATTTATTAAAGGAACAATTAGGATGAAGTTTAACTGACAATTCTAGTCACTAATCCTTGTACATCAGGTCCATCTATTAGCTTTTTTAACAAACTTCATTTCCCAATCGCCTTCAAAAAAAAAAAAAAAAAAAAAATTTCTTGCATGTCCACCACACACATATAAGACACTTTCTGATAATCATACCCCTAGAGCTGATCGAGAGTCAGTACTTGCCCGAGATGCCGGCCTTGTTTCATAAGGCGGACAGAGAAAAGAAGAAGCGTTTGCAGGCGATGCAGCAGAAGCGACAGTCGCGTTGGCTGCAGAGCAGGCAGGTGGTGAGCTCGAGGTTGAGAATGAGTGCGATGCGATGAATTTTCAAAGTTGTCGCCAAAGAATCAGGAAAGACGAATCGCAAATAGATGAGATGAGAATAAGCTTTGAAAAGTTTCATTATGTTTCATTATTTCATAACTGAAATATGTTCTTTTTTTTTAATTGGAGTATTATAAAAGTTAGTTAAGTTTTGAGCGATCTTGCTTGGTTTCAGCAGTTAAGACATTGAGGGTTGCAACATTGAGGGCGCGGGCCTGGAAGATCCAGTTGTAAAGACTTGGATTGGATCACGGAATGCCCTTGGTAGTGGAGCGAGAACATCTACCTCTAGCACAGGAAAGGCTCACCACAAGAAACCGAGGACGGTGTGTAACACCCAGTATTGAAACTGGAATGCCACCGTAGGAGACATGTCCGTAGGTCCGAGTACCTTGAGATTACCAGAAGTATGGTATTGTGGATAGAAGGTACTCCAGCAATGAGGACATTGCTGTTTAACCGGCGGGCGTGTTGACGTGTTACTATATTATATAGGCGTAGCTAGGCCCCGGTTATTAGTCCTTTGATATTCATGGGTGTCATGAATCTAGTTGCTAGTTTGTTAGTCTAACTCAACTGATTGATTGCTGGCGCCAAGTTTAGAAATATATAAATATAGTTTAATTTAAATAAATGGGGTGGAGATTTGTGTTCTGAATAGAAATTTTTATATCTTTTATACTACCTTTTATACTACCGTAATTTCACACTATTCCAACTAATATTCCAAAGAGATCCAGTCAATCTACTCGGCAACACTATTCAAAACTATTTTTTTAAAGCGAACATTAAGCAATTATGAGAAGAGAAAAAATATTCATTAGGATTAATTTTGCTTTTCGAAAAAGAAAATATTTGAATTTGTTCTTAGATGCATGCTTTTAGAAAATAAATTTTTTTAGCTCAGGATTCAGAGAAAATTAATATATTTTATAAAGTTAAAATAATTTATTTTCTAAAAGCATGCATCTAAGAACAAATTCAAATATTTTCTTTTTCGAAAAGCAAAATTTTCTCTAAAATTTTTTAATTTCTTAATCTTTATTTTTTTATTTTTAAATAAAATTTTTTAATTTTTATTTTTTTTTTAAATAAGATTTTTTAATTTTTCATATTCACCAAACCGGTATCTTCGAACCGGTTCGCAAAACTGGTTCCATCTTCGAACCGGTTCGCAAAACCGGTTCCATCTTCGAACCGGTTCACCAAACCGGTTCCATCTTCGAACCGGTTCACCAAACCGGTTCCATCTTCGAACCGGTTCACCAAACCGGTTCCATCTTCGAACCGGTTCACCAAACCGGTTTCATCTTCGAACCGGTTTCCCACCCCTAGTCAAGACGACCGCAAGCTAGAAATAGAAGCCGATAAGAGCTGTGAATCTAGTGAAGAGGTACAAGATAAAGTAAAAAGCAATACCGAAAGATCACAAGCGTCAATAAAACAACAATATGACAAGAACGTTAAAATAGTCGAGTTTATAGTTGGAGATCGTTACTGGTCAACACACGACAAAAAGTAGGAGAGGTGAAAAGTTTCAAAAACAAAATCATAGGACCTTACGAGATCGTTAGGTAAATCTACGAGATCAATTTCGAAATTATCGACCCCGAAACTAGAAAAATACAAGTCGAAAATCGCAACAGAATGCTAAAATATTTTAGCAGACCTACGGCTAAAACAATCGAAAGTTCGGACTTAGATTGGCAAGACGACAAAGTCACAATGGCCGCAAGAATCGCCAGAATGAGACAGTTGAGAAACGCAGTCCAGCCTGGCGAAGAAGTTATTACTTTCGAGCAGACAACAAGAGCTCAAGCAAGTTCGAGCACCAATAGGCAACAAATACCGAACGAGCAAGCTGAGTTCAACAGCTCGACCTTCGAGGACGCACATGATAAAATTGAAAGCGAATACAAGTGTGATCTTTGCAACTTTTGCGCCAAATCAGCTGCCGGTCTTGCAGCACACATGAGATCACACAAGAACAACAAGATTTATACACTTAAATAATTTATCCTATCAAGAAACTATTTATTATTTAATTAATTATCTATTTATTTATGTATTTATTTACTTATTTTTACTAATTGTATTATTATTTTATTTTGAATTTGATTACAGCAAGCGTTTCGCAAATTAAAGCAAAAAACCCAATTTTTTAATTTTTATTTTTTTTTGAAAAAAAAACAAGTGCGTTATTTAGCGCGCGCAAGACAAAATTTAGTAACTAAGTGCAAGAAAGCCAAAAAGCAGTTGTTTTAATTTTTGGATCATCTTATTGTGATCCTTTTCTGGAAACTAATAAAAAAAAAAAAAAAAACACGTGGATAGAAATCCAAAGAAATAAAAAAAGAGGGAAGTAAGAATAGAATAAAGAAACTAAAAAAAAAAAAAAGAAGCAAGCAAGAAAATATGGAGGTCATTCAGGAGATTATTATTCGAAACATCACAAATGTTCCGAATAACAGAGAACTAATCCTTACCCTACTGAAAAGTAAATGTCGGGAACTGGGGCTGTCGTTTCCCCTTTATGCCCACGTGGTCAAGTCCGCGGGACGACTGCCATGCCACGGATACACGTGCCTGAAGCGCATTGACGACAACGAAGTGCTCCTCGACCAGCGTATGTATTTCAAAGAGAACCGACTTCTCTTCGAAGTACACTGAGAATCTGTTATCGACCCGGAGTACATGGCCGGTTGGTTACGACGACGACGTCCTCAACTCTTGAGGAGTCAGGACGCAGGACCCACCAAGTCAAATGCTACCTGAACAACAACAGCAACCGGAGCCCGAGCCAGAGCAAGGACGAGAGCTCGCTCTCGTTATTGACGAACCGACCCCCGACGTTCTCGAGTAAGCGCCGAGGGATATAAGCCGCAAGCTGTATATATAAATACAGCTTGCGCTTCATAAAATAAAAAAAGAGATTCTTGTTTTCGAAAATAAAAAGTTGCTATAGATAAAATATCTTCTTTGTTATAATCCTCCTCCCTTACCCCCTAGTTTCACAAAAGTTTCGTTGATTTTTCACAAATAGTTTATTTTTTCACGAAAAATTTTGAAGATTATGAAGATATTAATCGTGTTCACTATCATTTAAAAATCAGATATGTAAAAACAATTTTTTTTATTTTCATAAACAATTAATTTGTTTCTTATGTTTTTAAAATCCATTAAGAACAGGTCATCAGTAGGCTCACAAATAGTGTTGGGCGGCGGTCAACTTTGGCAGGCCGACCTACGGCCGGTTGGCCGTCCAGTTTAAACGGCCTATTTTGGCGGTGAATTTAATGGCCGCATTCTAGACCATTTCTTGATTTCTTGGTAACTAGTTTGTATACTTAGGCGGTCGGGTAGTTAGCCCTACGCGTTAGCACCAAATTGGATACCCCGATCACCATCGGTGGTACACAAATCGAGTGAATAAATGAATTCACATACCTAGAGAGCACTACAACGTTGGGAACATACAGAGACATTGAGAATAGACTTGCTAAAGCAAAGAGTGTCTTTGCTAGACTCCGACCAGCATGGAAATCAAACAGCTGCAGCAAGGGAACAAAACTTAAACTTTACAACAGTGTAGTAAAAGCAACATTGATGTACGGAAGTGAAAGTTGGGGGATGAATGAATGTGAGAGGAAAAGCCTCGACACCTTCCACACTGGAAGCCTACGGAGGATACACTGGCCTGAGACATTGTCGAATGCTGACCTATACAGAATGACAAATTCTGAGCTATTAAGTCAATGCTTTAAGAACAAAAGGCTGCGATGGCTCAGGCATTTACTTAGAATGAAAGATACACGGATACCAAAAAGGGCCCTTCAATGAAAACCTCAAGGGAGACGTAAGGTAGGACGACCATCAGTAACATGGAGGTCAACAATCACGAAAGAGCTCATCGAAATGGGAATGATATGGGGAGAAGCAAGGGTAAAAGCAAAAGATCGACTTGAGTGGAAATCAAAAGCGATTATTAACTGTTTAATTAAAATAAATAATATAATTCGAAATTAAAAAAGTCAAATTTTTAAATGTCTAAAAGAGAAGCTGCCCTAAAGTCCCTTGAAGCTTGAGTAAAAACGATGACACTCAATCTATAGCCTCAGATGATGATGATGTAGATTTTTAGGATGAATTTGATGAAGTTGATGCTGATGCTGATGAGGATTCTAAAGACAGGAAGAGAAAATCCTTTTTGAAGAAGAAGTGGACAAACCAACATGTCATTGATTCGATTGAAAGTACAATCAAAAGGGTAAATAAGGACCAAAATTTTGACAAGATAAGAATAAATGGAGTTGTTTGGACAAAGTTCAAGAATGGAGAAGATTTATCACAGATTTATTAGAAAGAAAATTAATTTCAAGAGAAACCCTGACCAACAAGTTATGCAACAAGGAACATATACCAAGTTATCAGCGTTAATGATAAACGGCTTTAACGGCCTTTCAGTTTGCCGGCCACCACACGGTCGGTCCGTCAGCTAGTCGGCCACTTAACGGTCGGTTTTTATTTTGGCCGGTAGTCAGTCGGCCGTCTTCTTAAATTTGGCCGGCTATTTCCCGGTCGGTCTGATAGTAAAAAATATTAACAATATTAACGAGAAATCCATTTTTTTTTGATTTAGTCAATTGAATCCCATCATTGTAAAAAATTAAATTTAAAGCGCCATTAATTGATTTACTTTTAGATTATAGAAATAAACTTTTTAGAATTTTCATCATTTAAATCAAAATTTTAGTCAACTTTGTCAATTTTAATTACAGATATTGTTGAAGATCGACTTTTTCATCTTGGAGCAAAAATAATCTGAGTTTACGAAAAATTTGTTAATTTAGTTCTTTTACTCGACTTTTAAAAAAAATTTGTTCCTTTTAAACAGTTTAAAAAGTTCCTAAAAAGTGTATTCATAATTAGCTTGTTTTGCTTCGTTTATAAATTTTTAAATTTTCGAGTTGATTAAATAAAAAGGATTATTCTTTTAATCTTAATCTTTTTAAAAAATTTTCATCCTTTTTTATTTCTAAATTCGATTATATTTTATTTATTTTAATATGAACTTAAAAGAATATCAAATAAAGGATCAAGTATTATTTTTTATAATAGGTTTATTCTTGAATTTTATTTCATGGCTTTAAAGCCAAAAAGCTGAAAAACGAAAAGATCCAACTGAAAGACAGTTATTCTCTGCGTCCGACCAGTTAAGTGGTGGTGTACACTGGTTTACAGAATCTGCAACTATCTGTTGCAACTGTTCAAACTCGAGTCGAGTGAATTGAACGGTGGATGGTGCCGGCTACAGAAAATTTCATCGAGTGGATGATTGTTGATGTCAGAGAACAGCTTGATCTTGATTCAACTGTATTGGTATGTCTTTTGAAAATAAATTAATGATAAAAACGATTTTTTTTTATACACATATAACGGGCATCACCTACACAACACCGCTTTCAACCATACCAACATTAACTTATTTGGAATGAAGTTGTTGGAAATACTCTGTACCAAAGAGGAGCATAGAAGAGGCACAGTTGAGCCTTCCAAGTAAGGTTATTTGACCAGAATCGTATTGATTTTATCAAAATAATTTTTTGGAAAGGGACTTATTAAAATATTCTAATAATTTTTATTTGAAGTATGCTATCTCAAAAAGCTTCGTACAATTGAAGCTTTAATGAAAATTTGCTTTCTTTATGTCGTACACTTAAGCAAAAATGCATTGATGCGATAAGAATTGTGAAAAAGGGGAATATTTTAAATTTTTCTATGATAATTTATTAATATTTAAGATGATTCAAATGAGGATGGTGATGGCGATGCCTTAGAAAGTGTAGAGCAGAAATCAAAAGAAATAAACAGAAGAAACAGGGGAGAGGGAGTAGAAGATAAAGAACCGATAAGAAGACCATCAAGAAGAGTAAGGTTTTAAAAAGAAACTGAAGAAGAACGAGGAAAATTTGACTTTCACGAAGTAGATGAGGAATAATTAATACAAAGAAGCCGTGGGATACCAAGAGACACCGCAATGCCATTAACAGAAAAAATATATTTTTTTGTAAAATTAATTATTAAATAAAGTTTTTAAGATCAAACAAATTCTTTCTTTTATTTAAAAAACAATTAAATTTTTTCTTAAGTTCTTTTTAAGAACATGGCAAGTTTTTTTTTCTATTTTACATTTTTAGAAATAATTGCGTAATTAAATTTCAAATTTTAACATGCTTAAGCATTGAGTTTAAATTAAACAACGTAATTTCAAAATTTCAAAAAAGTTAAATAGAAAAAAAAACTTGCCACATTGAAATAGTACAATTAATTTAGTGAAAGTTTTCGATGATCGTGTGGTATCCGTTCATTTCGACAAGAATATTTCAACAAATTATATTTCGACAAGTTAATTTAGACAAATTATATTTTGGCAATATAATATTTAGACAAATAGTATTTAGACATAAGAAATCTCGCTTGAATTTTTTTGTACTTTTTTTCAAACATGGATAATTTAATTAATCATTTCGAAAATCTAAGCTTAAATTTGATTAAATCATCAAGAAAGAAAAAAGACGGATCTGATAGTTTTTTATTAATCGACGATAATTATTTTGAATATAAAAGTGGCTATCAATGCAAAGACGGCAAGATAACTTGGAGATGCAACAACACTCAATATCCGAATTGTCTCGGTTCAGTGTCAACCATTGGTCATAAAAAACCAATTACAGTTCTACATGAGCATGAGCATAACCAAACTATCAAAACAAAAGTAAAAGAAGTAACTTCACAAATGCGTACACTAGCAGAAACTCAGCCAGATATAAAACCGAGAAAAATAATTTTAAAAAGTCAAAAAATGTAGAGGAAGAAGTAGCTGCACATTTGCCAAGTTATAATGCAGCTAGACTAGTTTGTTCGCGTGCTCGAATTGATCCTTATGCTGAATATGAAATACCAGAGAACTTAAAATTTGTTTTACATGAAAACTTTAAAATTACGTCTAAAGGCGACAAGTTTTTAGTTTACGATGAAACTATTGATGATAATAACCGTATCTTAATTTTTTCAACTGAAAGAAACTATCAACTTTTAAGTGATAATAGTAACTGGCTGTGTGATGGAACTTTCGATGCCGCTCCTTCAATTTTTAAACAGCTTTTTACATGTCATGTAATTAAAAATGGCAAGAATCTGCCACTTGTATATGCACTACTTTGTAACAAACAACAAGAGACATATCATAAAGTTTTTGAATTTTTAAGTTCAAAAGTATCTTGCGCTCCAGTCAGCGTTACCAGTGACTTTGAATTAGCTATAACAAATTCGTTTGATGAAGTTTTTCCTACAGCTGAAATTTATGGATGTTTCTTTCATTTAAAAAAGTCGATTTGGAGAAAAATTCAAGAGAATGGACTAAGTGTTGCATATTGTGATTTAACTACTGGTGAAAATCTTATTAGACTATATTGTAAAATGTTAGCTTCTTTAGCTTTTGTTCCTCGTGATGACGTAGTTGATGCCTTTGTTATTATACAACATGAAGCACCTAAAGAATTGAATAAACTTTACACTTATTTTGAAGAAAATTATATTGGCACGAAAAGAAAAACCAAGGTTCCTAGTCGGAAAAAACCTAGATTCACCATAGATTGGAATTGCTACGACAGAACTAAAGCTGGTTTACCACGGACCAATAATAATTTGGAAGGGTGGCATAACGGACTTCAGTCAACTATCAAAAGTCATCCTCACTTGTTGAGCTTGATAGATAGTTTAAAATTGGAACAGGGAAACATTGAAAATAACTATGTTAAGTTGTCAACAGGCATTATAAATAAACGTAAACCAGTTTATGTTCGTTTCGAAGAGCAATTAAGTCAGCTAGTCGATAGTTATAATCAAGAGAAGTTAATTGATTATTTAAAAAGTATATCTTTATTGATTGATTTTTAATTTAGTATTTTTATTTGTCGAAAATTATGTCGAAACTTTTTTTTTGTGTCTAAATTTTTTTATGTCTAAATGCGAATTGTCTAAAATTTATTTGTCGAAATAAACTTTGTCTAAAAATTTATTGGCCTAATTGTACTTGTCGAAAATTACCTGTCGAAATATAATTAGTCGAAATATTCTTGTCGAAATGATACAGATTCTGATCGTGTTCAGTCCAAAATTAAACCAAAATGATAGTATTAATTTGTTTACGATCGAAGTAAAATAAAAGCACATCGTCAAAAAAAATATAATCGTCAAAAAAAATCTTAAGTCACATTGATATTTATATTATAAAAATTAAAAAATTCAAATTACAAAATAAAATTAGTTGTAAAAATATTCCTAGTTTTTCATAGAATTTATACAATTAGTCATCCGAAGTCATAATTAACTTTTAATAAATTATTTACGCTATATAGATAAAAACTCTTTATTTATTTCCATATAATAAGTTATACTTGATAAAACAAATTTAACAGAGTCTACAAGGCCCACTTTGAGACTTCTAAAACTAAATGAAATCAAGGCTTTCACAATTTTGGATTCATATTCTAGGCAGTTGATAAACAAGCGCTTTTCTAAACGCTTAAGTTGTTCACAAAACGATGTATTTTTCTAGTCAGAACTGGTTTGACTTTCACGACTTAAGTGGAAAACTTCTAATTAAACTTCGAATTAAAATGTTGTCAAGTATATGTCTAAAAATAGACTGGCAAAACTGTTTAAATAAAAATCCAATCAGGTAAGGATTTGAGACCATTGGTTTGCACCCAAGCCCATATAACGAATAAAAACTTTTTTCAACTTTTCTCCACTTCTCCTCTATAAAATCTGATATGAATGAATTGCTACCAAATGGAAGACCCAAATACTCAAAAACATCTACATTAAACAATTGAACATTATATATTACAAACTTTTCTTGACAATTCACACCCGAATTGGTTATAGTAAAGCTAGCTGATTTTCTGGGATTGAATTCCATTTTCCATTCTTTTGCAAATTTGAAACAATCTTCCTAACCTCATGACATGCCCATAGAAGGGTGAGAGGATTATAATGTCATCACAATACGCAATGTAAGATAAATTAAGACCATTTAACCAGGCACCAATCTTAAGATTAGTACAATTTTCTAAAAGTCCGTTAATAAAAAAATTAAACAAGTAAGGGGAAAGAACTCCTCCCTGTTTCACTCCCTCAGTACTAGTGCTTGATATATATAACTTTGAACGATAAAAATAATATTTCGATATCGTCCAGAGGTATCGATATTTTATTGATATCCTCTAAAGGTATCGATACTAATTAATTAACTAACTATTCCGGATAGTTTTTTTAAATTAAGGATTTTTTAAAATAATATTTGAACACTAACTAATTTTTTTAATTTTTTGTAAAAACTATTACCTTCTCTATAATAATTATTGAATTATTAGAAAAAAGCACAAGCTACAAGTACACCATCTGAGACTATTTACCTTTACAGGCTGAAATAAAAAACTGAAAGACCTTAAGTATAGTCTTAATAATTATATATAAAAAATCGTCGTAATTCACTAAATCCAAACAAAGTTGAAAAAATAATGATTCTTTACCAAACAGAAAAAATAAAGTAAAACTGAATACAGATTTCTGCATAAAAAAATTTAAAATGAATAAAAAAAATAAATTTTTTTTTTTATTTAAGTAAATCATCAATTCTTAATAATGAAAATTTAATTCAAGAAAATTTTATTAGAATGAGGAAGCTTTTTAATTAAAAATATTAATTTAATTATTTATTTTCATGATTATATTCAATTTTATATATAAATTTTTATTTTAAGTATAATTTATTCAAATTGAATTTAAAAATCAAATAATTTATCAGAATACTTGGCAAATATCGATACCATCGGATGATATCGATATATTATCGATACCCTTGGAAAATATCGATAAAATATCGATACTTTTAGACGATATCGATTTTGATAATATCGATTTCTTCTATCGATATTCGTTATCGATATCAAGCACTACTCAGCACAGTCCAATATTTCACTTAATTGACCATCATACTTGACAACAATTTTCGACAAATTATAGTAGTTGTACAAAATTCGCCAAATTGGTTTAGCAACTTTACCGATCAACTTGTAAAAGAGGCCATCTCTCCACATCTTATCAAATGGTTTAGTAGCATCTAGACTCAAAACATGTAGTTTAGAACCATTTTTTTGTAATAGTTCGCCACTTTATTTACAAGAAAATACGCATGTTTACTGGACAATTTCTTTTTGTATAAAATCTTCTATGAGGTCACTCTTTATCTTAAGTTTTCTAAACATGATTTTTCACCATTTTTACAACAATTTTTAACTAAATTTTTTCAAATTCGATTTTAAAAAGTAAAGTGAAAACAAAAAAAACAACAGAATTCAAAAATTTTCATTTTTTTTATAGACAACATTTCTAAAGTCAATAAAATTTGTTGTTAATTTTATTAGAATTATCAGTTTGTTAGTAAAGCAAAAACAAAAAAAAACATTTTTTTTTCCAAAACAATAAACAAAAAAAAAAATTTTTGATTTAACCTTTTTTTTTATTTTGCCATTTAATTAAAAATCCTAAAATCAAGTTCAAGACAAAAAAGTAAAATTATACAGTATTGCTTTATTTTAATCCTTAATGGATGCTAAAAAAAATAAAAATAAAAATTTGACTGGCTTTATTTTAACGACGAAAACTAAATTTATCTAAACTTGGCTTAGTGCAGCGGTGATACACTCCTCGGGCAATTTAGCAGGCTCTGTTAGCACGGAAGTGTTCCGGGACAAAGTGCGCAGTGCATTAGACGCAAGCGGTCTCAATTGTGCCAAACTGCAAAATTTTGCCTGCCATTCCTGAAAGGTTCTTTCCATATCCTCTTTGCACGAAGTATTCACTGTCTGGATAAAACTGTCGAACAATGGTTTTAGTATGAGAGAAAACAGATAAAACTTCCAATTGACCATGGCCTTATCTTTTGCATGAGCATAAAATTTTTGCTCAAATATTTCTGTTTTGTTCAAATTTCCCACCACACTCACCCCACTCACTGGCAATTCATTCTGGCACTCAGCTATTTTGTCGCTCAACTCATCTATTTCCCTCTTGAAAACCTCCAGGTCGGACACTCGCTTTTGGCGCGCCAACTGCAGCTCCTTGATGTACTCGGACGTTTTTTGAAGCATGACAGCCTTGCTTACCTTGAGACTCTTTCCGTCCTTGAGCGCTGGCACCAGTATCTGCAAGCGGTCAAAGCCCTGCTGAATGTTACATCGCCTCTTCTGTTCTGCCGTGCTCAAATTGGCACTATCGGTATTTACACTATTTAAACTGTCCGAGCGATTAAGTTTGGACGGATAGGACATCTCCTGCTGCTTTGCATACGGCCCACTTTTGTACTTGGGCGTATAATCACCATAATTTGAATCTGTGCTGGCAAAACTTTGGTTCTGCAGAGAGAAAGAGTTGAAGTTGGAAAATTTTTGACTCGGCGAAGGACTTGATGAGCTAAGGCCCTCGATCGAGTCGGCTATGATCAAGGTGTTCAGCTGTGTCGATTGGACACTCTCTTCCGCTCTGGTCTTGCTTGTGGTGGCCGATTTTGTCTTGGAGTTGGATCGAGAGTTGCCAGACTCCACATTTTTTCTGCCTCGTTTGCTCGGAGGTGGCTTCACTTGATCCATAAACTGCTCTTGGCTCATGGTCTGGGACATGGGCGCTTCGGTATGCTGGGAAACAATAATGTTCGAGTTGAGCAAGTTGCTGATGCTCAGGCTGTCTGCTTTGGTCTTGGCTTCGGATGGCACAATGACAATGCTCGAATTTTGTGAATTCGAACTCAAAACATTGGACATGTTGTCTTGGTAGATTAGCTTTTGTGGAGCTGGCTGCTTGCGGATTGAAGGCACAGAGGAGCCCGTAGCGCCCAGGATACCCGATATGCGCATGCTGTTGCTGGTCTGCTTTGGAGGTGAAATGCTTGCCGGTATGCCTGACAGAGCTGGACTGTTCAACGCTAAAAGATTGCGTATTGTGTTGGAAGAATTGGGTTGTAGCTGAGAGCTGGATGAGCGGCGAACGCTCTGGTTCGGCACATTGTTCGACACTGGATACTGCATGGAGTTGATGGTTAAACTCGAGTTTATCTGCGACAATGAAGTTGGCATTTTGATCGAATTGTTGACATTGCCAGACAGTGCTTGGTCCGATGAGCTCTTAAAAAAAAATTTTTAGGTTAAAAATTTTTTCCATTAGGTGGTCGGAGAGGGCTAAAATTTTAAAATTTGAGAATTTTTTAAATTTTGTTCATTTTTTCGAGTCAAAAGCAACGAAAAAGTGAGCTTTTTCTTTTTTGACTATTAATCAGCATAATGGGTAAAAATAATCTTGTTTACCTTTTTGGTTTTTTTTTTAAATGGCACCTGTTTGGTTAAGGGTGTAATAGTTAATTTATTTATTTATATAGAAAAAAGCCGCAACTAAGGCAATTAGGGGTTTGGATAATCATCATGGACATCCAACCCTTTTTAGTGTCTTACAGAAATAAAAATAAAATAAAAAAAATAAAAAAGTAAAAATTAAAATTAATTATCACTAGATTTAACTCTTTTTTTATATAAATAATAAGTATTTTTTTAATATCTTAACTTCTAATAGTTTATTTAAAGAGTTTCTTTTTTCACAGCCAACAAGCGACAACGCATTACTCACTTCCATTCCACCTATTTGAATTTAAGATGGGCAAATTTTTTAATTGACAAATTTTTATTAGCTGAAAATGCTGATTTTGAGAAGAGAAGAGATTTTTTCAAGTCATTAAAAGTGTAGTCAAGTTTTTTCTTAATTTTAAGAAAAGAAAATTAAAATTTTTTAATTTATTTTTTACAAATTTTAAAATACCCCACCCTTAATCGTTTAAATTCATCTATGTGTTATTTTAACACTAATAAATAGGTGAATTTTTCATTCAGTTGAAACTTAGGCTTTAATGAAATAATATATATTATAATTGAATGAATATCAAATAAATTTTAATTAATTATTTACCTAGTGATTAATTTTAATTTGGAAATATTTTTTTTTATTTAAATCAATCAAAACTTTAAATTTTTTATTCAGGAAAATAATATTTTTTTTGTGAAAACGTTAAATTAAAAGCGACACGTGATTTATAAACACTAATCAACATTCATTAAAAAAGTGTGTTTTTGATGTATATGAATTTTTAATATAAATATTTCTTCTTGTAATTTATAATATTTAAAGGAGTTTTGTGTGCATCAAACAATTCAACTAAATTTTTTTCTTTTTTTCAAAAAGTAAATTATCTAACCTAATGAAAAATCTATTTATTTTTTTTGAATAAAGAATGAAAATTTTTTTAATTCTATCGTTGATTTTCTAGTAAAATATTAGAAAAATTATTTGATAGAAAATAATTTTCTATAAAATGATCGTCCCCCATAATATTGATGGTTAAATATTTATTATTATTTTTATGTGACATTATTATTAAATAAATTCACTCTTTAATTAAATAATTATCAGTAAATTTTATTATTAATAACATTTTCCTTTTGTTCACATATTTAAGTTTATCTCAAGAAAAAATTGCCTTCAATTAATATTTTTTGTCGCATAGTTAAATACTCTTCAAACGATTTTTCCATAAGCAAAATTTAAATAAAAAAAAATGAAGATCGCAAAATAATTAATTTATAGTGGTTAATAAAAAATAAAATATTTATATTTAAGAGTCAATTAATGCTTTCTAAAAATAAATCTTTTAAAACTGGCTACAAAATGAATTAAAAAAAAAAAATTAGTGATATTTTTGAAATAAAAATGGAAGATAAAAATATTTTAAGCCAGAAATTGTTGATATTTAGATGAACGTTTAAATAATATTTAAAAATTTTAAAAATTAACTGTTTCTCATCCTATGTAATCTAAGAACATTATTTAAAAAAATTGTTTTGATCAGACTTGACTTTTTTTTATAAACATTTTAGGTAGCTCTCAATTTATCAACCAAAGTTAATAAATTTGTATGGTTAAACTATCATTTACAATTTTATTTTAATAAATTAATATTAATTTCTATGAATTAAATTCAATTTTTCATACTTTAATTTTTAAACCAAAGTTGAGCTTTTGATACTCAATAATAATTTGGTATTGTGAAATTCAAACAAATTGAACCAAAGTTTTTACTTTTTTGAAAATTTAAAAAGATGCAACAAAGCAAAAAAATTATCTTAATCATATTTACAATTAGCATCATTAATTACTCGTGTTAAAAGAAAAATTTTTTAGTTTTTTTGCTTCAAAAGTATTTCAAAAGATCTGAATATATTCAATAAAAGTATAATTTTTAATTTCTTCAATTAAAAAAAAATATTTATTATATTTGATAGCAGGTTAAGCATTCAAAATTAATTTGATTTTAAACCTTAATTTAAATTTTGTTAAAATGAATATTTGAGGTGTCAATAGGCCTTGCATAACAAGATGATCAAAAAAAAAATTTAAATTTATAATTTTAAATAAAAGCATTCAGAATTTCACAACCTTGAAATCCAAAAAATTAATTTCGAACAAAAATATTCGATTTTTTTCTTATTCTTTCGACCCGAACAGCTTTTAATCTAAACTAAAAAGTTGTGAATTAAGTTTTAATTTAATTTATTGTGGTTCTCTCAGATTTTATCTTTTACTTATTATTTTCTATCTACATTCGGATAAAGTACATATAAACTGCATGAAGCTAAAAAAATTTCCAGTGTTATCGTAAATTTATATATTTGCATTAGAGTCGTATTAAGCTACTTCTTAAGATCCCCAAAACCCTTTTTTTGAGCATAAAATTTCATTGAAATAAATTTTTTCAAAAATTGCACTAAACTTACTCAATAGAAGAGAAAAAATCTTTAATTGAATAAAGTATTATCAATTGTTTTTCCTGATTTTCTCTTTTTAATTGAATAAAAAGTGACTTTTATTTCCATAAAAATACATTTGGAATTTTAAAGTCTCGATCATGACTCTGATCTGTCACAAATTAAAATTCAAACAGTCCTGAATTTTTAGAAAAATTATTTTTGAATCAAAAAAAATTACAATATATTTACTCTTTTTAACTAAAAATTTACCAAAATTTACCATAATTTACGTAAAAAAAGGTAAAAAAAAGTAAAACTTACAAATTTTTTCTTTTTCTTTAAAAATAAAAAATTTTTAAAAAATGTCAAAATTTCGGTTTTTTTTGGACATTTTGGTTAATACCGTAAATTTACGATATTTTACGTAAAATATAGTAAAAAATAGTAAAATACAGTTATCGTAACACCACTATAGTAGAAGAAACAAAATTTAGCTTAAACTCAAATTTCTTTCACTTATCTTCATTTTTATTTTTTACTGAAACAAAAAAAAAACAATAAGAAAATTGTTGATTATTTTAAGAAGATGGCAGCAAAGCAAGGATAAAAATGAAGCATACCTTCAAATGATTGAAATCGCCCATGTCAGACATGTGCCTTTGTCTCATGGGTCTATTATTTTGAGGCTGAGAAATGGAACCAGGTGTAATGGATTGTGCAGCAGCCACAGTTGCCAATGTGTCGAAATTGGACAAGTCCGAATAATCAATAGCTATTGACATGCTTTGTTTGTCAACTTGATCAGTATCTACAGCAGAATCGCTTGTTTGGTGATTAAATGGTTGTATCTGAGCCGGTTGAATATTCTCGGAAGCCATTTGCGGATTAGAAGATTGTGGCGAGTTCTGCTCTGAACTTGTGTCCGCATTCAAATTAAAAACGTCACTGTTATTTCCAGGTAGGTCGAAAAAGTCAAAATTGGGAAACAGGTGCATCAAATCTGGCTGAAAAAGGTCCGGATTGGTGCCGAATATTGTGTCTTTGTGATCCTCGGCCAAATGTGTACTGAACAGGGTGTCCGAACTAAAATTGTTCAGGTCAAAATCGAACAAGCCTGGCGACGGAGACCGACACCGGTTATTGAACTGCATCTGCTTGCTAGCCACTGGCAAACTTGGACTATAGCCGCCCACTGAACTGCTTGAGTAGTTGTTACCCGAGTAGTTAGAGGACAAATTGTATGTACTGAAAGAGTTTATGTTTTGTGGCGTGTTCGCCCCATACGTGTTAAAATGTGAATCATTGGCCACTGGTACACTAAACTCACTGTGGCCAAACTCGTTTAGACCAGAGTAATTGTTCGGATAAGCGTAATTTTGCTGCATTTGGTAATTGGACTGAAAAGTAATGGAACCTTCGAAATAATGGGCCTCACTTAGACTTGAACTAAGTTGTTGAGTGCTGCTGGAGCTCGGTCCGGTCTGGATCGAGCCCTTCATCGGAATAAAATGTTCTGTTATCTCACAGGTTGGCTTTATTTGCTTGCGGGATATCTCACGCCATTTTTTATACTCGTTTGTAATCGACTCTAGTCGTGCCTTCCAATATTTTTCCTCTTTTTTGGACATCTTTTGCAAAGGAGCTTTTTCATCCAATCCATTGGCAAATTGACAAATCAATCTGAGCTTCATATTTGGCTGGTCTTTCTTGGCATCTTTACAGCAACAAAAAATTTTGAAAAATTTTAAATTTTAAATATATTTTATTAATATTTTCTTTATAAATGCTACACGCTTCTTTACTTAAAAAATTTGAAAAAATTTAACAAATAGACAAGATTGGATTATGGTATTAGTTATTTTTTTGACAAGTTTTCATGCATATTCTGATAGATATCTTAAAAAAAAAATTAAACGGCTTGAAATTGTTTTTGTAACTAAAATTACTTTTTTTATCACTAAAATACATTTACTTTATCAAAATGCTTTATTAATTTAAAATAAGTTTTTATTAATGAACAACTCTTTTGATTTAAAAAAGCTCTATTCTTTTAGAAACATTTTTTGACATAAGAATTAATTCAAAAATTTAAATATAATTTTTTCACGAAATTCTTGCATAAATTTTTACATTGAAAAATTTTTTTTGCATTGATAAAGCTTTTTTATTGAAAAAGTCTTTTAAAAATAGAGAGTATTTTTATCTTAATAAAATTGTTTTAAACACTAAAATTTATTTTATAAAGATATAAGTAAATTTATACAGGTGAAGTTAAATAAGTGATAAAAAAGTAAAGGTCAAATTAAATTAAATTTTTAATTTACTTCTAATAGATATAGTTTTTGTAAATTTAAAAGACTGAAAATTTTTTTGCGGTTTAATAATAATAATAATAGTTTATATTCTACGGTCAATTAAGTCTAACTAAATTAACAAAGCAGAACGACTAACGCAGTCCCGCTATAGGAGACACGTAATCCCACTATAGTTTAAGAATTTTTATTGAAGCTTTGTAAAAAAAATTTGGATAGGATCTAGAGTTTTTAAATGAACATCGGATCAATTAAATTTCTGCAAGAACATTGAATTAATTTTTTAAAAAATTAATAAAATTTAAAAAGAACCAACTTATTTATTTAGTTATTTTTAATTAATATTATATTATATTATAATAATAATTAATACATATTTTTTTAAATGTTTAAATGGTCAAAAAATTATTTTAATAGTTTATGAGTAATCGGTGATAATTTTTAGTTGGCATATTTGGAAGATTTTGCGAAAAAATTTTTCGGTTAAATATTTTTTTTAGAAAATTTAATTTTAACTATTTTTAATAATAATTTTTTAATAAAGTTTAAATAAAGCATAAATAAATCGTAAGTATAAATGTTAGTAACTATTCAGCTCATTTTCAAAATGATCGTGTTATTTTATTTTTATTTTTGTCTGAACTTTTTTATATTTGATTTTAAATTATTTTTGAAAATTTTTATTGTAAATCGTTGAAAATTACCACATGAGATTCCAGTTTAAAAATGGTTAAGATATAAAGTTAAAAATTTTTTCAATTTTTTTAAAATTAATAAAATTTATTATGAACCCAGATTGGTAGGTTTATGGAAAAAATCGGTAATTTCTGACTGGGCTCATAGTATTTTGATTTTTGAAGTTATAAAAAAATAAAATATAAAAACGGTATGGATTAAAGTGTGAAAAAAAAATTACAAAGTTAACTCATGGTAATATTAAAAATATTTAATAAATAATATTTTTGATCACATGAGACTAATGATAAATGATAAATTAAAATAACGTGCATCAGGGTTTCGGTGGAAATTAAACACGTTAATTATAAGGGATGTTTCTAAAAAATAAAATATAAAATAGCTAGTGTTGATACCGAGTCTTAGGTAATGGACTTTTGATCATTTATAAACCGTAAACCCATGAAGATATGCAAAGATTTACGAAACCTTGTTAATTTTAAATTACTTCTACAAAAAAAAAAGATGAAGAACGATCTTAATAATTTTTAATAATTGAACGATAATTTTTAATTCACTTTTTTATTTATTTTTTTATTTTTCCAATGTAACTTAGAACTTATCAATAAATAGTAATAAAAAATTTATTGAAATCTTTCAGAGAAAAACTTCATGAAAAACAGACTTTTGCGTAAGACACAAAGTCAAACTCAAGTCATTTGACTTGACTTAAGAAAGTCTTGTAATTCAAATCCTCTAATCAAGACTTCTTCGTCCAAGACTCAACCTTTTCTTCAATTAAGTTTAATTGATGTCCATTCTAAAAGTATTCATAAATTTAAATTTATATTTTTTTTTTAGATATTTTCGAAATGAAAAAAATGAATTTAAAAAATTTAAAAATTTCCTAAGTCAAGTCAAATGAATTTACTTTTAAAAAAAAAATTTAAGTTATTTACTTCAGGAATGACTCAAGAAAGACTTAAAATTTAAACTTACCCACAATTTTGATGATAAAGATGCCAGTGTGACAGTAAAGAAGCGTCACGGAAAAATTAATAAATTTTTTTGGGGCTGATAATTTTTGTGATCAGCTGGTTATACTTTTTATTCAAAAAAATTAGTAAAAAAATTTTTGTTCACACAGTTAAATGGAAAAGAAAAAATTTAAAGTTTGTGAACAAATTTTTTTTGTTTTAAGAGTTTTAAAAAATTTGATCTTAAAATTAATCGAAAATTAATAATAGAATATAAAAAAAGTTAATATTTGAATTTAATTTATTGTTTATTAAGTTTTTTAATTGTTATATTCAAGATATTAACTTATTATTACTGTATGTAAAACCAGACAGCTACCATAGTGAGGTTGCGTCTAGTCTTGCTCGTCACGTCTCCTGCTGTAGCTTAAAATATTATTATTTTAATTCTTAAAATTTTATATTTTTTTTTGAATATATGTTGATTTAATATTATTATCAATAAGTTTTTTCCAAAAACAAAGACCTCTTCTTCTCAATTATTTGATTTTTGTACCACTTAACACTCATTGTGACGCCAAATCACCTCATCCAAATATTTTTGCAAATAAAATGTACGAGTAAAAAATGTTATTCTCCATTTAACTGTGTGAACAACTGTTCATTAAGTTTATTTACTAATTTTTTGAATAAAAAGTATGACCACAAAGCTGGCCACAAAATTAACCAGCCCCATTTTTTTTAGCCAAAACTCTGTATCAGTTGGTACATTGAATGTATCATCTAACCATCTTTGAGAAATACTATGTAATTTTCATTCTTTTTAATAAATGTACTTTTTTTTTAGGAATTTTTGCAGAAGCTGAATTTAGCTGACGTATTTTACAGAACAAATTTTAGTCCATTGGAAAAAATTTTTAATTTTTTTAATTATTTTGGCCCTAAACCTTTCAATACCCCTTTATGTGAACTTATTTAAAAATCAAATATGTCAAATAAAAGTTAAGGATTTAATTGTTAAAAGATTAAGACCACTTACATTGTTCGAACCAGCTTCGCCAAATGACATTGTTTAGACGAATTTTTTCAGTCACCTGAAGCTTGAGTCCCTTGAAGTTTTTCCACTTGGGCGAAGTCAAGTTGTTGCTGTAGGCTGATTTAATGTAGAACATCAAATTTTTGAGACTTTTGTTGTTCCTGTCAAGAGTGAGACCACCGCTAATGCTTCCATTCGAGCTGATCACAGCCTGAATTTTGGCCAGCGGTCCACTCGCGGCCGTCTTGCGGACACTTGTGCAGGCGCTTTTTTTCTGCGGCGCCTTGGTCTGATGCACCACCTCGGGCTCCTGGTAGACATAGTGCTCTTGGTCGGCATTTAGCTCAGTGTTCAAAGTGACGTCGTTGTTGGTCGCGTCCGGACTAGCTATCGGCATCTCGACCGTGTCCTCGTGCTGGTCGTACAGCGAACTAGTCATGTAGTGGCCCGAGTGTATGCGGCTTCCTGCGTTGTTTGCATTATCGCCTTTGCCAGACCCACTTTTTTGTTTTCTGCTTGTCCGATTCATTTCTATCCACTTTAGACTTAAAATTTCATCTTAATTTTAAATTTAAATTTTTTTAAAAATTAAAATAAAAAATAAAAAAAACTCGGTTCATCTAAAAACTTTAATATTATAATTTTATGTGCTTTTTGGCTTTAATTTAGGCTTCTTTTCGCATTTAAATTATTATAATTTTAAATTTATTTAATGAACAAAGCTAAAAAACGCCTATCTTGACTTGTAAAATGATGAATTTTGTATCTTACTTTTGTTTACTTTAGTTGCCAAAGTCATGTGCCAATGTTTTGTTGGAACATAATTTATTTGCGATGAGCTAAAGGTGCGCTAAAGACGCTCACTTTACCTAGAATAAATTAAACTTTGAAATTTAGCCGTTCTTAATGCCAAAAATCCGGATATTCATCTCTTGAGAAAAAGTTATAATTTTTTTTAAAATTTATTTATTTAACTAATGCAAATGAGAATAATTAGGAAATTAATACAAGATTTTATTTTAGCAATGAATGAGACTTAGTTTGGAATGTTTTCATTAAAATTCCAGCCTACTTCTGTTGCCATACTATTTTTTGCATAATGCATTTTTTTTCAGTAGTTACCTAAAAATTACGCCCAAAAATGTAAAAAATCATAATTGTCTAACATTTAAACTTCCGCGCATAACTGAATTGTCAATGCTTTTTTTTTTCCAATTTTCAAAATAAAAAAAGAGTTCATTTAAAAAAGCGAGTTGAATAAAATTTCTTATCTTTTTTTTTGGCGAAATTTATATCACATTTAAAACTTATCAAAAAGTAAATTATAGGGTCATAATTTAAATCAATAGTTGCTATTGGTGAAAGATAATTGAGCCTTAATTACGAAAGATACAGACTTGTGTGAGCTTAAGAAAAATGTGCTCATAGTTGTATGAATGTAATTGAATTTATGAAACAGTTTCAACATGTTTAAGGTTATCTCTTGCTGATGAAAAAAGCCGATTGATAAAATATTTTTGAAAAAAAAAATTTTAAAAATTTGCCAAATTGACATTGATTACAATCTTTATCTTTTCAAAATTAATGATTATTTTCCGGACAGTTGAGTCTATGCTCAAGAATATTTTATCAAATTTTATGGGTCGTACTTGACCGACAATTATCTTTTCTTTTTCCTTTTTTATTAGCAGAAATTATGAATTTGGGAGGCAAAATATCAATATATTTTTAATTTTAATATTTAAATTTTGGTGGCTGGTCAAATCCCTGATCGCTAAATTTACCTGAATTTTTACCTTGTTAAAAATAAGACAATATTATTTCTGAGAAAAAATTAAAAATAAAAAATGTATCACCAATTTTACTCTTTTTTTATTTTTTTATTTAAAAAATAATTTAGCAATGTTTTTCCTAAATTATGATAAAAATATGAAAGCATTCCAGTTTTCATGAAGTTCTAGTGAAAATTACAGTATTTTAAAAGTTTTCTAAGATATTTAAATCTAAATCCATTATAGAAGACTTCAGATAAATATTTAAGGTATGCTATTGGTACAAAAAAGACACTAAGGGTACTTCTAGATGAGCAAATCGATTAAATTTTTCGAAAATATCGAAATACGTAATATAGAATGCACTAAATGTAGAATAAAAGTTAAGAGACTTTAAGAGATTTATGATCTTTATTTAATTTTAGCAAATGAACAAAAAATTTTTTAAAAATACTCTCAAAATGTTGAACCATACCTTGAATTTATTTTTACTCTATATTTTTTTCTTTATTATCTCAAAAGAATTTTTCTAAAATTTGTCTTTCTAAATTTTGCCACACTTCTTTGGTGCAAGGAGAAAAATAAAAAAAAATTACTGTACAAAAATAACATTTTCCACGATTTGTAATTTTAATTTTTTAACTAAACGTGCTAAGTTTTCAAATTGCCGGGTGAACGAACTGCTTCCTTTTACCAGCCTAGCTTGAATATTTTATTCTGATGCCATCAGAATAAAATATTAAAAAATAAAATTAGAAATTGACAATTTTAAAGTTTAAAATCCAAATAAATAAAGAACAAGAGCCAAATAAATTTTGAATTAAAAATTATTTTGTCAATTGTAATATTTATATGTGTGTGCATGAGTTTAGCGCTTGTTTTTTTTTGGATAGATCAAGAATAATTTTCAGACATTTATTTTTTATGACTTGAAGAAAATTGCAGAATAATTTTAAAATTTTTGATCAAGATGCTAGAAAGAAATTAAAGTTATTTAAGATGAAAACGACATTGTTAAATCAATATTAAGTTACTTCAATAATTTCTATTTATTTATTTATTATTTAAGCCACAAAGACAAAATTAAATTTAAAAACAGAAAACAAAAAAGAATAGAAAAAAATGAAAAAAAATTGAATAAATTTTTTTTTAAAAGTTTAAAATTAGTTCCGTGAATGCAATATGTTGCAACATTCAAAATTGCATCAACTTTCAAAGTCTGTTAACGATGTGCAAAATCTTTGCAAAATCCACTGCAATTGAACACATTGAAATCTTATTTATGCTAAATTTGCAGAGTTTTGCAGACCTTGATAGTTGATGCAACTTTGAAAGTTGCACAATGTCTTTATCACGAAACTAATTTAAAACTTATAGAAAAAAGTTTTTCAATTTTTTTTATTTGTTTTTGTTCTTTAAATCACTTTAAACTGAATTTCACAAAACCTAAAAATAGAATAAATAAAATTTTAGAATAAAAATATGCGATCAGTTTGCAGATTTTTTGCATTTTGCGTTCTATTATTTTTTTTTTTCAAAATTTAATAAGCTTTTCAACAAAACTAATAGCTGAGCTCTAGGACATTTTCTTCGGTCTGCGCAAGCCTTTAACCATAATGCATGTACAATTAAATAAGCTTGTTTTTATATATTATAGATTTAAAAGTTCTTGATGTTATTATTTTCAAAATTTTAAAAATTGAATGTTATAACTTATTAATTTTCCATTAATGTAGATATTTTTTTTTAATTAAATCTTAAATTTTTCTCATGTTTTGTTTCTTAAAGGAAAAAGGCACTGTGAAATTTCATACAAAACTTTCAATACAAATTTAAAACAATTTTATAACTTTTGTCCAAAGTGTCAAAAACTTGTTCTGTAAATGAAACAAAGTGAAACAACTGTTATTTCACCTTCTGCGGAGGCCTGTAAGATCTGTGTGAATTCTGCAAAATTGCACTCAACTTAAAAGTATTAAAAATAAAACGGAATTAATTTGCACATATTTTGCTAAATTCCACAGTAGGTTAAACATAAGTTGTTTCACTTTGTTTCATTTAGAGAACAAGTTTTTGACACTTTTAAAAAAAATTAAAAAATTTTCTTATATTTGTATTGAAAGTTTTGTATGAAATTTCACAATGCCATGGAAATATGACCATTTTTTAAAAATGTTTTGAATTTTTTTTGTAATTTTAGATTATATTTTCTGTTATTAAAATTATTTTGTATTTAATCATGAAATAAAATTAAAAAAATAAATTTTGACTTATTAACAAAACTTTATGATAAAATTATTAGATATCTTAATTAACTTGATAATTTAGATTAATTAATTAAAAGAAATCATTATAATTCAAAATAAATTTTAATCACATTAGAAAGAGTATTGTTTGAATTTCAAACTTGAACAATGTGATCAGGAAAAAATTAATTTTACTGATTTTTAAAATCAAAAAATAGATTTTTTAAATAACTTCAAACTTTAATTAAAAAATTATTAAAATTTATTACATAATTTGTAGTTTTTTCAAAATAATTTAATTTTATTGAATTAGAAAAAATAAGTCGTAGTGTTCCAATGCTTTTGTTGAAAAAAAGCTTTTATAGACAGAAGCAAGAGAGCTTAGCTTACTTTTGTCACCTTAACCGATTAACTTTAAAAAGTGTAGTTGTTTCTGCGTGCTAATTAAAGTGATCAATCTTCTTTTGAATTTTAAATTGTTGAATAAGATCTCTCTGACTTTTAACGATTCTGACTTTAAAATTTGACTTTTGACCAACTCTGTCCTTATCTATAGAAATCAACTAATTATCTGTTTTGGAATTGATTGGTTATGTTGGAAGAGGAAATTTCAATTTATATACCTTAATTAAGAGCTGGATTGATTTGATTTGGTTGGAATAGGTCGGCTATATGTGTCTCGTACTTATTTTTATCAGTTCAGAGTTCGAAATTGGATTGAAGGCTACAATATTTTAATCGAAAGTATGCTATGGATTGATCCATTTTTTGAATGTTATGGACTGTATTAATTTATTTATTTTGGACAATTTTGAATTATTTTATTTGGGTTATGCTTTGTTATTTATCTTAGATAAAAGCCCAATGTTAGTTATATATACTGTTAGCGGCTAAATGAACTTGTTAGTTCGTAGCTAACTTTACACTTCTTAGTTATGATTCCCTAGTTATTATTTATATTAACTACTGTAATTGGTGGCTTAGAGATATAATACTAAAGTATGTCTATAAAAGAAGACTTTTTTTTGGTATAGTTGTGCGGAACTTTAGAGTTATAATAAAGAGCTTTAAAACATAAACTTTTGTTTTCGTTATATACAATGAATCCTGATAGGCAAGTTAGCCTACAACATAATGGCGCTGCGACTAAAAGAACAGCGGAAGAAAGTATACAACATTACGATGGAAGTAAAAACAAATGAACAAAGTGGAGGAACAGACTAGATTATGTCTCAAATAAAATAGAGATGAATGCAGTTAAGTTTGATTCATTGTTAAGTTTAGGAAAGAAAGAAGTTTCAGAAAAATTTGGGAGCATTTTGTTGGCTTGATTTTTCATAGATTTTACAAGCAAGTCTGGTTAATTAATTTTAATTTTTAATTTTTTTTTTTTTTTTACGAACCAAGTAGATATTTTACTTTGTCTAAATCTTATTAAAAAAAAGGCAACTAGGAAACAAATAAGTTTATAAGTAGATTTAATAAGTTATATAATACTATAAAAAGTTTGAGAATATTTTTAGCAAAATTTTTAGAAAGGTTATTGTTTAAATTTGTTTATAATAAAAATCAATAATGATATTACTATAAAACGATAAAAAGTTAAGAAAATAGATATGATTAGGAATTTTGTTCTTGGTTAACTAAAATTTTTGTTGGAACAATTACAATTTAGGAAACTATTGGTAGAGAAGAAAGTGAGATTGTATGTGTTGGTCCAGTGTAACTGTGTCACGTTGCAGTGTAACTGTGTAACAATAATGGATTTATAACTTGTCTTGGAAATTGGAATTAGGTTTTGATTTAAATGTTGTATGTAGGACCTGATTTCTAGACATTAAGATTAAGAATTATTTTAATTAATTATTCCAAATTTAAGCATATAATAAATTTAAACATTTTTATTTTTTATATGCACACATGGCGACAGAAATTTGATTTGCTGATAAAAAAAAAGAAAAAAAAAAGAAAAAACAAAGAAATTTTACTTAACAATTAAAATGCGGACATTTACAGTGCATTTGAGTGAGATTGTTAAGATAAAGATGATTAGTTTGAATTTGACGAGTTGATACAATTTTTGTTGCTTTTCTTCTCGTGTAAGACTAATGTTGAAAACAGAATTGGAAATATTTTAAAGCCTCAGTTCAGAGACTCTAAATGCTAATGAAGCAGTTCAATTCGCTGATATTTTGCCAAAATTTGGATTATTGTCTTTCGTTCGGCCAGAAGAACCTAACGGTTTTTTTAAATGATCAACTGAGGCTCCTATAGAGCTGTTAGATACGCTGTGCTTATAATTTTAATAGTAATAAAACAAAAATGATTGAGAAAAAAAGTTTAAATAAATTTGGAAGAAAATAAAGGGCGTTTTTTTAGGAGTATTATTTAACTGCATTTATTTCAACTGCAATTTGTACAAATCATGGTAATTTATAGCCAGAAAAATAGTCATCAATCAAGAAACTCAAAACAAGGAGTTCTGCTATTTGGTACAAATAAAGTCATTGCTGACGTTATGGGTTGACAATATTTGGACGGAAGATTCAGACAGACGGTTGACCGAAAGGTTAATTCTAAAATTTGAAAAAAATCTACGCAGAAACAAACTTAGAAGATACCTAAATCCAAATATTGAAGAGTGCATTAACTACTGCGATAAGATAATTGATGAATTATATAATGATTCAAACCAAATTAAAGAAGCCTTTGAAGATTATGAATGGCTAATGAGAAAATACAACCCGGTACATGATTACTTTAACCGATAAATTGTTACCGTATTTTGTCAATAAGTTTTTATA
>QEOQ01000534.1:233001-267878 GCA_010279815.1 Brachionus plicatilis | reverse complement strand
CGGCTGCTTTCCCGAAGAGGGATCGCCAGGCGTCCCACAAAAAACCGGTGACGGAATGTAATACCCCAATCCTCGAGATTGGACTGCACCCGTAGTAGACGCAGATAAAACTGGTTTTGTGATTAAACCAATACTGTCTTCGATGAGGACATCGAATATAATAAGGGGGAGTGTGTTAGCGGCTAAATGAACTTGTTAGTTCGTAGCTAACTTTACACTTCTTAGTTATGATTCCCTAGTTATTATTTATATTAACTACTGTTCCTTTTACCAGCCTAGCTTGAATATTTTATTCTGATGCCATCAGAATAAAATATTAAAAAATAAAATTAGAAATTGACAATTTTAAAGTTTAAAATCCAAATAAATAAAGAACAAGAGCCAAATATATTTTGAATTAAAAATTATTTTGTCAATTGTAATATTTATATGTGTGTGCATGAGTTTAGCGCTTGTTTTTTGTGGATAGATCAAGAATAATTTTCAGACATTTATTTTTTATGACATGAAGAAAATTGCAGAATAATTTTAAAATTTTTGATCAAGATGCTAGAAAGAAATTAAAGTTATTTAAGGTGAAAACGACATTGTTAAATCAATATTAAGTTACTTCAATAATTTCTATTTATTTATTTATTATTTAAGCCACAAAGACAAAATTAAATTTAAAAACAGAAAACAAAAAAGAATAGAAAAAAATGAAAAAAAATTGAATAACTTTTTTTTTAAAAGTTTAAAATTAGTTCCGTGAATGCAATATGTTGCAACATTCAAAATTGCATCAACTTTCAACTTTCAAAGCCTCCGGTAGTGGATCACGATCGGCTGCTTTCCCGAAGAGGGATCGCCAGGCGTCCCACAAAAAACCGGTGACGGAATGTAATACCCCAATCCTCGAGATTGGACTGCACCCGTAGTAGACGCAGATAAAACTGGTTTTGTGATTAAACCAATACTGTCTTCGATGATGACGATTATACTGTAATTGGTGGCTTAGAGATATAATACTAAAGTATGTCTATAAAAGAAGACTTTTTTTTGGTATAGTTGTGCGGAACTTTAGAGTTATAATAAAGAGCTTTAAAACATAAACTTTTGTTTTCGTTATATACAATGAATCCTGATAGGCAAGTTAGCCTACAACAATACGGTGTAAAAGCTACCATAATAATCAAGTTTCTTGCAGTAGCTACCCAGTAAATTTAAAAACCGAAAAAAAAATGTAAAATCAACGAAAAATACAATCGTAAAAAAACGCCGAAGATGGTCATAATCTATGCAAATTTTTCGAAATAACTTGTTGAAAATTTTTCGCAAATTTAAAGTGAAAATTTTTCGCAAAGTTAAATTGACAATTTTACATAAAATGAAAGTGAAAATTTTACGAAAAATCTTAATCATTAATTTTAATGTATTTTATTTAGTTTTAGATCATTGATTTAAAAATTAAACTCAGTTTTTAAGTTGAATATGTTTTATAATCAGACTAGAAATTTTAGATTTTTAAAATAAAGAAAAAATTAATTAAATTGAATCGACAAGGCCAAAATATTTTAAAAAGTTCAAAATATTTTTAATTAGAATTAAAAGAATAATATCCTTGCAAATTTTTAAACAGGGTAAAATTTTAATTTGAAGCAAAGTTTAAGTAAAAACTCAAATTTTGAACTTTTGAATCAGATAAATTGGTCAAATTCAGAAAAAAGTTCTAATTAGTGATCTATCGGCTGATAAAATATCAAATCAAGTTAAATTTATTTTCTGAGAGCAATTTTCTGATTTCAACTCAAAACTTCCGGCTTTCGGCAGTAAAATTCTTGTTATTAAAAAAAATAATCTAAAATATACATATAAGAATTAATTAGCAAGATAAATTATTTAGAAAATAAGAATGTGAATATAAGCAGTAATTTAATATAATTAATATGTGTGTTTCATGAAAAGCTAAATATGAAGGATTGAATAAAAAAAAAACGTTATAATTTTATTTCATATTGAAAAACGTCTTTTGAATTCTAACAGCCAATTAAATCTTTTTGTTGAGTAAACACTTGCAAAGTACAATATTGAAACCTAAAGAAATGACTCCTCCCACTAATATAAATTGGACTGATTAGAAAGCTATTATCAAAATATATCAATAATCAATAAAAAATTGTGCGCAAGCCGTTCCGAACAGCCCTGGTGGTCTTTTACCTAAATTATTTTTTAATATATTCAAAGAATTAATTTATCAAAATAAAAATATAAAAATTATGTGATTACATTTGTAAATTTCTTAAAGATTTTACCAAAAAGTAATGTTTTAGTAAAAAAAAATCTCTAATTGCTTAAAATATTTTTATGAATTTAAAAATATTAAATGTGAAAATAGATTTAATTTGCAAAAATTTTTCGTAAATTATTTTTTGAAAAAAAATTAGGAAAAAAAGCGTAAATATTTCGAAGATTTTAAATGAATAATTTTACGAAAAAAAAAAGTCAGCAAAAAAATCGTAAATATTTCGAAAATTATTAATAAATAATTTTACGAAAAAAACGATTACTAAAAAAGCGTAAATATTTCGTAGATTTTGAATAAATAATTTTTCGAAAAAAAAAATCTGTAAAAAAATCGTAAAATTTACGAAAAAATAATTTTTTTACGTAAATTCTCGATAATTTTCGATAATGTATTTTACTGGGTAATTATTATTTTTAATATTATTAATTGTCGAAGATGCTGGTAAAGAAAAGATTCAAGCAAAAATTCGAGTTTGAACTAAATTCAAAGTTATATATTGTTTCAGCTTTGTTAGACACGTCTAAGCTAAATCAATGGTTTAGAAGAAATTTTTCGAAGAATACTCAAAAAAAGGGTTGGATAATATTTTTAGTGTGTCATATTTTTGAAATGTAACTTATAGCTATTCAATAGGCTAAGAATTTAATTTAGCTTTAAAAAATATTAGAATTTTTTATTATAGTTTTTATCATTTAGTTTAATAAATTCTAAGAAGTAAATTTTTTTTTTTTTTTAAATTATCAATTAAAGCATTGAAAAGCTCTATTTAAAAAAAATTTAAAGTTAATTGTTTTTATTTGTTTTTTGTTAGCTTTGAATAATAAATATTTTTGTTTCTTTTTATTTTTTTTCTAAAACTAAGCGCCCAAGAGGTGGTCGAAAAAAGTTAAAAAATTAAATTTTTTCTTGTATTTTTTTTTGCTATTAATAAAGTATTTTTGCTACTTTTTTCAAAAATAAATTAGCTACTAGAAAAAATATATGCCAAATCTATTGCATTAGACAATCCAAAAGTATATAAATTTTTTGATATGAAGCATGATCTAGCAAATTTAAAAAAAAATCCGAACTTTGACTTTTTTTTGTGACTTTTAAACAACTCTGCCAAAATCACTAAAAAAAGAAGAGGACCATGGACAGAGCTTTGTGAAGCTCCAAATAATTTGTGCCATATGCCTCAAGCTTTAGTAAGAGCCTTTTCAATGACCCCTTATCGAATGGCTTCGCGAAATCAAGAAATACAATTTTTTTTTTTCATTGCTCAACTTTTATTTCATTTATGCCACCTTGATAACAAATTTGATTATCATTAGGATTTTCTTCATTTTTCTTAGTTTCACTCTTTAATTTAATTGCTGATAGACCGGTTGAAAATCTGACCCAAACGGCCAGATCGGTTTTAAAATCGTTTTTTTCGGGATTATTGAGAATTTTGGAATAAAGAACAAAAACAAAATTTTTAAAATGAAATAACTTTTTTACTATGATTCTAAAAATTGTTCTGCAAAATTATCACTTGATTCAAACTTTGTACCACCTAAATTTAGTCACTGTAAGCCTGAAAAGCACTAAATGTACTTAAAAATCATTAAAATTAAATTGCAGAGTTATTGTTGATACATTTTGCAGAACAATTTTTAAACTCATAGTAAAAAAGTTATTTCATTTTAAAATTTTTGTTTTTGTTCTTTGTTCCAAAATTCATAATGCCAGTTTAAGCTAAGTTTTTGTCGAAAAAAAAACAAAATAATTTTTTTATCTAAATATAGACCGGCTTGAATTTTTGAACCAGTTTCTAAACCGGTTTTATTATGGCTTTTTAAATTGATATTTTTTAATTTTTTTTCAATTTTTCAAAGATTTTTTTTTTAATTTTTAATACAAAACAAGTCGCGGAGGGGGCTGCGCCCCCTCCGCACCTCCCCTGCAATATTTGTTTATCTTGCTTTAGGTTTAGCGTTGATTTTTTTTTAACTTTTTTAATTATCAGCTAGTACAAAGGGTACAAAAGGACATTTGTATAATTATTTCCTATGTAGGTAATTTTGCTATTTTAAAATCAACATTTAAAATTTGACGTTTTTGTTCCCGTATAATTCAATAGAAAGGATTTAACTAAATCTAAGAAAACTGAATCATTTAAAAAATGTGTTTTTGGTCTTGAGAAATTAAGGAAGAATAATGACTCTGGTCAAAATATCGGCAAATAAAAATTTGAAGAAATGATTTGGCTCAATATTTAATTGCATGGCATACTTTTGATTAAATGTACAGTTCGCTTGGTTAGCCTGGTACATTTCGCTTGATTAGCCTGGTACAATTCGCTTGGTTAGCCTGGTACATTTCGCTTGATTAGCCTGGTACATTTCGCTTGATTAGCCTGGTACATTTCGCTTGATTAGCCTGGTACAATTCGCTTGGTTAGCCTGGTACAATTCGCTTGGTTAGCCTGGTACAATTCGCTTGATTAGCCTGGTACAATTCGCTTGGTTAGCCTGGTACAATTCTCTTGGTTAGCCTGGTACAACTCAACTCAATTTAACAGTTGATCTTGGAGGTGATAGAGCTGGAGCAGTCAATTTTGTGAAAGCTAGCTTGATTTTTCAATCCATTTATATATATTTGATCAATAATTCAAATTTTTTTTAAATTTAAATTTTTATTTCTAATTAGCGCTTTATTCAATTTAAATAAAGGCCCAACAATTTATTTTTAATAGGAAGAGAAAGACAGTTGTTAAGTCTCTTTCAATTAATTTTTTTATATTAAATGAGAAGCACCGCCCATTCTCGTATACATATCTTTTAACATGGCGAACGGGATTTGATTAATTTGTCAAATACAACCATGTTAAATTTTTGAAAGTAATTTTATATATATTTATATTAATAATTTGGAGAAATTTTTTCTCAGTTTTTTTGAAATATTGTACAAAATATATAAAAATATAAAAATGTAAAATTGTTTACATTAAAATAACATACATCAAATGTCATTTGGACAATTATTTGTAAAAGAGAAATTTTGTAAAACTGATTTTTACTCCTGCATTATTCTATTGACTTAGTTGAAATAAAGTCAACTTTATTAAAAAAAAATTATTTTGAATTTTTTTATTTTTCTATGAAAGACTTTGAACTTTTTTTTTTAAATTTAACTTGATTTTAAAATTCAAAAATTATTGTAATTAAGCCAAATTAAACCTCCAACTCAAACCCTCCATTTACTTAAAAATTTTTTTGAATAATTGAATTATTCGAAAAAAATGAGTAACTTTTTTCACTGAGGAAGTGCTGCATGGATCGGAACAAATGGTAATCTGAAGGAGCTAAGTCTGGTGAATAAGCTGGGTGAGATAAGACTTCCTAGCCTAGATTATCTTTCGTGTTCCTATTCGTTTTTGCAAAATGTGGCCTAGCGTTGTCATTTAAAAGAAACACTTTTCGCTCTCCTTTAGCTCTGTGTGGCTGTTTTAGCAATTGCGAACATTCAGAGTGTTCTCTCCATAAACCAAACAAATCGATTTGGTAGCCTCTGTCGCATTTTTTCCTTCGTTAAACTTGAATAACATACAATGGCGGATATGCATTTTTTTGCCATATATTTTTATTTAGTTAATTATTTAGAAATTTAAAAAGCAAACATATAATCTTATATATCATTTGAAAGAACAAGAGTTGCTCTTTCAAATGATGTACAACATTGCATAAAAAAGTTTAATCTTTGATGAGATTTTTTCATTTAAAAATCGACGAAAAACTTATTAAACAACCTAATACTTAAAAATTCAAATGGTAAAAAATTCAATAAATGAGAGACGAAAATCTTTACTAATTCAATATTTGGAACCAGTTTTACGGAACTGTTCTACCAAGCCTACTAAATATATTTACAGATTATTTGAAGAGCTTGTTTATTTAAGAACAAGAGTTGGCTAGTTTTTAATGAATCTATTTCTTTACAAAAAAAAGATCAAATTTTCAATCTATTAATCCAAAATTTTAAACAAACCAAATTTCATTATCTTGCTCTTGAATCGATGATGAGAAGCTGAAGATTTTAATTATTCAGACATTATTTTTAATTAAATATTTTTTGATTTATTATTATTTTTAAGATTTGAACGAAAAAAAGCGTAATAAAGTGATCTTCCCATTGCACTATATGATTGATGAAAATGAATAGTATACTTATTTTACTTATCCTCTTAAACCAAGAGTTTTGTACAAAGCTTTTTGATTTTCATGTCTAATGAATTTCTGGAAAAAAATGCTTGTTTCAAGCGATCAAAGGAATTTTTTTTTAAAACAAAAATTTTAAAAGCTTTATTTCATTTAAAAGTTTTATTTATCTTAATTTTTTAAAATACGCTCCAAAAACCGGTTTTGAAATCAGTTCTGATCTTTAGACCGTTTTTAAAAGTTGTAACCGGTTAACCATTTTTAGACCGGTTATCTTTTCTTTTTTTGTTTGCAGAAATTATGAATTTCTATGGGTTACCGGAGGTGAAATTTTAATCTGTTATTATTTTTTAGATTTTAAATTTTGTTCGAATAATTCAAATAGAATTTTTTATTCCGTGATTGACGCAAAAAGGTAGCTAGGGCCACCTCTTTCTGAACACATCAATTAGAAGATTAAAAATAGTGCTATTATTTGCTAGAGGAAAATATGTTGAGCGATCAATTCATGTAACCAAGAAAGATAAGCGGTGTAAAATCTTCAAATTATCAATTTAGATTTATTATGGTAACTATGGCAATTGATGGTTTGAACAAAAAAAATTAATATCAAAAAAGCGTGTTCGATTTTGGATTGAAGCATCATCATTCAGCGTGTGTGCGCAGTAGAAATTTTGAAAGCTTAAGCACTTTGATATTTAGATTTTCATGTCAGTTCCGATATTTTATATCTATGCTTTTTTTTTTTGTTTTATTATTTTCTCAATCTAAAATTATAATTAAACTATTTTTTTTCTAAATTTGATTTTGATCTACGTGACTTATCTGTTTTTTTCGAGCTAAGGTTCGCATCGGGCTCACATTGGACTGTCAATATTTAATTTTAATCTTATTCAAGTTATGCAATCAAAATCAGAGAGTTCTAATTAAATTTTATTGACAATTAAATTAAAAAATATGTGGCTTTTAAAGAATAAAAAAATCATTGACATTTTATTTTAAGCATGTTTATTATGTTTTTTCGATAGTCGATTAAATTGAGTTAAAGTTTAATTTAATTAAAATAATTTAATTAAAAATGTTGTTAAAGATGTTCGAAATTTGACAACTAGAGGCAGAGAGAAAACTCGATGTTTTCTATGCTCTTCAAAGTCTCTTAAAGATATTTGCTTTAAAGGTAAATTTTGTTTTTTTCTCTTTCTCTCTCTCTCTCAGAGAATTTCAATTTTATTTAAGTTTTTCGAGAGCTCTCTTTTTCTTGGTCTATGTGGTTCTTAGTCATCTAAGACTTTAAGATACATACCTATTACTAATTGTAGTCAAAATATAAATTGCAAAATATTTGTATCTATGCTCGTTATCTTAGTAACGGAGAATTGTGCCTATTGTTTTTTTTGTTTTTTTATATAAAAAACAAAGCGAGAGAAAATATTCTTAAAACAAATCACGATTTTAATTTTTGTCAAATAAATCTAAGTAAGAAGCACGTTTTGAATTTCATTTAAATCCAGTTTTGTTCTGATTAAAACAAGCTGTTAAATCTGTCAGAATCTTTGTCATTTTAAATTTTTCCTCACCAAACTTAAATAGAATTTAAAGTTAAATTTGAAAATTGTTAGGAGATTTAGTGGGACAGATTTGTGAGTCACTGATCTTTATGGGGGAAAATCGGAAGTTCTATTTAAGTCTAAATCATTTGTTTGACAAGAAAAAAAATTATTTAATTTTAAAAGAGATAAAAGATTAAAGAGTATGATTAATTAGAAATTTTTTTGAATTTTTCTTTCCGGGACGATTAATTTTGGAACTAATTTTTAAATTTAGAAAAGTTAATTTTAAAAGTTTTATTATTATCGAAAAGAATTTAGTCTAGCAAAATTTGTTCTTGAATTTTTACAAAGAATAATTTTTTGGTTGTTTTTTGTATAACCATTTTTTTACGCTTTTTTTGGAACTAGAGTAAATTATTTTTAATTGATAAAATATTAAAAAAAAAGTTTAAAATTTCTTTAAAAAAAAATATTTCAATTAGATTAATTTAAAAATAATAATATGAATTTTCAAAGATAATCTGATCTTAAAACTGTTTCCAGCTTTACGGTCTCTATTTTTTACGATTCTTTCAAAATTGAATTTTCGATAAATTGAAGAAAATAAATTTTTTTTAACATTATATTTTAAGTTTTTAGTTACATTATTTTTATGAGAAAAAAATTATTGTTATCATAGGCTAAAGTAAAAAGGATTCTAGATGAAAATTATTTTTTATCTTGTGTTTTTTTTTTATTTAAAATTTAAAACAGAATATAATTTTTTTAAATATAGATTCTAAAAAACTTGGGAACAAAAAACAATTGAGAAATTTTTCTTTAAATCAGAGGTTCAAATAAATAACAAAATTTAAGATTTAAAATTTTTATTTCAGGTGTTTGCTTCAATAAGAAAATAAGAAATCCAATATTTTATCATTATATTTTACGTGTTTCGTTTAATTATTGGTATTAGAAAAAAAATTGTATTTTTAAATAAAGATCTAAATAATTACACAAAATATAAGAGAAAAAATCGAATTTATAAATTTTTTTTAAATAAAAAATTTAAAATATTTGTTTTCAAGTTTTTATACTTTTAAAAATTTGAAAAAAAAAAACATATAAAAATAGGTGGTTAAATAAGAATAAAACCTAGATCTTAAGTCAAATAAATTTTTCTAGATTAAAAATTTTTATGTCGTATTCATTTGAAAAAAATAATGGAAAAAAAATTTTTTTTTCTAGAATAAAACAAAAAGGCCTATATAACAAACTCGGAATCAATTAAACAAAAATAAAAAAAAATTAATTTTCCCAATATTCGCCAACATTTCAATGTCTGAGTAGATAGAACCCATAAATATTTCCGCTTCCGTCTTTTTGTTCCCTAATAGAGATGAAACATATCCCCAAGACCAAAGCATATTCCCAAAATCGATACCTATTTGAGTATATTATCTAATTTGGTTGAATTACTCACATTTTCAATTTTTTCTGGTTGCCTAGTTGCAAATTTATAGATTTAAGTTTTCGTATTTTTTATTTAATTCCTATGTGATAAAAAAATTCTCTTTTATATTTGAAAGCCATAATAGTTAATGCACAATCATCAAATACAAATTTATTATGATCTAATATCAAATAAATTCTCGCTGAAATCGATCAGCGTCAAGCCTAGCAACCAGCAAAATTAGTCAGCTCAAAGTGTCACATTTCCAGCAGGTATTGTCTTACCGGTTGCTTGTTCAAACAGATAAGTTTATTCTGCGGATTAAAATCCGAGACCCTAGTGTCCTGGAATGCGCGTTTAATTAGCTTAGAAAATAAAGAAACCAATTAATGTTTTTTTTTTTTGTTCATGGTTAGTTGAACATTTTGAGTCAACCTGCTTCCGGATACTATCTGTATATTTGTTTAGCTGAGCTGCTTCGCACAGCCATTCGCCAGCCTATAAATACCAGCACAGGCTGGCGCTTCACTCTCAGTTGGCATCCGGAATGCAGCGAACGTCACTCCAAGGTTATTTCGAAATAAATTCCTGAATTATGAAATTGTTAGCTAATACTTGCCTAGTTACACAACACTCTCATTTGACATATTCACTTCCACCACCACTTCCATGCACCAGCACCATTTGTTATCACGACCAGATAAGATATGAAATTTCGCAATTTGTCTCTCATCAAAACAAAACCACGTCATTTAAAGTCAAGTGTCTAGAAACTTTATTTTTTAATTTTTTTTTCAATAAAATAAATAAAAAAAAGAAAAAATATTTGCCAGACATCGTGAATTATGAATGCTGTTACTAGGAGGCTGAGCTATTCTTATCTTGACTCTTAATTTAGATGAGCTAATATTAGCGCAAACAAAATGAGCCTAGCAAACATGATCAGAGAAAGCCAAATGCAATTGCTGAATATTCCGGTTGGCGCCGAGGCCGAGTCGGATCTGACCGAGCTCTCGTGGCTCACCGACAACATCAACGTCCTGGCGCCCACATCTATGGCCGAGCCCATGGCCACCCTGGGCCTCATCCACTCAAAAACACTCAAACGCAAGGAGCACTTGGACAAGGCGCCTGACTCACCTTCCTCTGTGTCCTCGTCCTCTTCTTGCTCGTCCTTGTCGCCATGTCTCTCGCCATGCTCCAGCTGTCAGCTGGCCTCGTCCAAAAAAAACGACCACCAAAAACCCTGCGTCACGCTCAGCTGCCTCATTTTCATGGCTCTGGAAGAGTCCCAGCAAAAAGCCCTGCCAGTCAGAGAAATTTACCAATGGATTGAGCGCAAGTTTGCCTACTACAGAAATAATGAGAACTCTGGCTGGAAAAGTTCCATTAGACACAATTTGTCGTTCAGCAAGTGTTTTGTGAAGTTGGACCGAAAGGAGTCTGTTTTGTTGTGGCCCAAGGCCCAGGCGGCCGATCCGGCCAAGCCTAGTGGCCGGAAGCGGCGAGCGCCCAACTCTGTGGGCACTTGCTGGAAGGTGAACGAAGACTGCAGGCCTTATTTGGTGCACACTCTCAAAAAGTCCACGTTCTGGACGCGCAATTGCCAAAACTTTGCCAACTTGGCCAAGATGATGGACAGCGCTGATCTGGGACTCAAGAACGCCACTCATGTTCACCAAAAGAAAGAGGAGTTTGAGGCCAACGAGCTCGAGGCGAGCGATCTGATGGATTTTGTGCAAAAACAGCAGGAACAACTGAGCAGCTCGATGAAGAGCGATGGGGACGATGATCGATGTAAGCTTGATCTGTCTGCGTCGTCGAGCTCACTCTCCTCTGTTTTGTCCAGCGATTCAGCGTGTAAGCGGCTGAGAATAGACGAGGACAAGCTCAACCTCAGCTCGGACCTAGAGATCGAAGTAGCCTCGACTCTGGTCGACATGAAGAGAATAGCATCAAGAAACAAATAGACACCAATTGAGCAACCGAATCGAATGCATCTACTCCACGTCTGATCGTCATTTTTGACTTGATAATGAATCTTTAAAAGCTGTTTTTATAATTTGATAGTTTTTTGTGTTAAGTAGAAATCTAAGGCAAGTATCCCAGTTGATGCCATTATAAAAAAAGAAAACGATAGCCCTTAAAAAAAAGTTAATTTTTGTTGTTGTTAGGTGTATTATTTTTGAGTTTTATTAATAAATTATTTTAATTGAATTTAAATATTTTTTTTTTTTTTTTGAATTTAATTTCAAGTGAAAATTTGAAGAATAAAGTCTAAAATAAATTTTTTTTTTTTTTACAGACGGTGCTCGGTTGAGTTGGAAGCAATTTTTTGTGTGGAACAAAAGAATTTAATTTTTTAAAAATTTAATTTTGAAATTAAGGTGGTAGATCGATAGAAAACTGAGTTATCGATAAACACATACCGTAACCCCTTGTTTAGCGACGCATGCTTTAATACCATGAGTAGGATATTTGGTGCATGGTCTAACATAGACCTCACAATGTTAAATTTTTTATTTTAAAAGTCCTATGGGTCACACAGTCGATACATATTAAAAACGTAGCGTTTAAAATAGAAATTAGCAGAGCTTCAAAAAAAGTCGTTATTAGAGACTCGGGGTTTTAAACTTAAAAAAAATTTAATATAAAAAATATTAATTGAGTTTATTTTATAGATGCGACGTTAGAGTTATGGTAAAAAAAAATATTAAATATAATAAAAAAGTTTAATTTTAATTATTGACCCGGCATTTAAATTTAAAAATTTAAGACAAAAAATAGAATAAAAAAATTTTAAAAAAAATTATTTTTTCGATTTATTCGTAGAACCTTTCTTTATTCCTAGTGCCTTTCTAACTGAACCATTCTAGTTGTAAAAAACTGACGTACTAACACTTGTTGAAGTATTTTGTATATTTTGTTGTATTGGTATATCTTGCAATGGCAAACGTTGAACGGTGTGACCCTGCTGTGTACCGACAACAATGGGAATATTATTATTCTGACTATATATTGGTGGATCGTTTCGAACCATCATTATATCTAATGGGATTTGTGCTGATGATATACACTGGGAAATATTTGGTGAAAAATATACAAAATACTTCAACAAGTGTAATGATAATAATGATAATAATAATAATATATTTAAAATCGATAAGCAAAAATTTTATTGCCGTCTATCGAATCAGAATATCGAATCTTATCGAATTGAATTTTCTTTCTATTATAGTGAAGGAATTATTTTGTATAACACCAACTTCAGTACCAGCTGAGAGTCTTTTTTCAGTAGCCGGTTTCATTCAAAATGAAGAAAGAAATAGATTGAATCCACATAATTTAGAAAAATTAACGCTTATAAAACTCAACTATATTAATTTAAATTAAAAAAAAAACATTAAAAAATTTTAATAATTTTGACACCTGGTAACTTTTGAAGACTCGATTGCTAAAATTTTAAACCTAAATTTTTTTTTATTAATTTTTTGACATATTTTTAAAGGAATTCTAGTCTAAATCGTAAATTTTAGGAATTTAATAATTTGTTATTTAATGAATTATTTAAAATTGAAATTTAAATTATAATTTTTATGAAAATTCTCACATTCATGGAGTAAATTTTCAGAATTGCTCTGCTCTAGAAAAATTACTTCCTTATCATGACCATTTTAGCCTTGATTAAAAATTAAATAAAGATCTCCTGTAGCATATTTCCATTATTATTATTAATATTTGATATTGGGTGTCTTTTGGAAAACAAAAATTATTAATTAATTATTAGTGTTGGATACGGTCAAGACAAACCTGTCCATTATACGGACGGTTTTTTTCGGTCATTTGGTCGATCAGCTAAGCGGTCTAATTTTTGGACCGTCAAAATAAACGGTTCAAAGTATAAACAAAATAAAATAAAAGGCCAAATTTTTGGCGTTTAGGCACTTAAATTGGTATTTTTTTCGAAAAAAATTTTCAAATTTTTAAAAAATTATTTATTAAAATGATAAAAAAAGGAGAAAAAAATTTTCTTAATTTAATTTAATAAGTTCTTTTAAAATTTTTTTATTTTATTTTTTTTTAATTTTACAAAAAATTTAGTAACCGCCCGCCAAAAAGTTGGCCGGTTTTTTGTTCGCCCGTATACTTTAGACCGTTTATTTTGGCGGTCAAAAAAACAGACCGCACGTTTAAAGGTTGTCCGACTAATGCGGACACGGTCACGGTTTCTGAAAATTTTGGCAGGTAAAGTCTCCGCTTGTACGGATCACAACACTATTAATTATTAACTTTAAAAAATAAAAAAATTTTTCTAGACAAATTTTTAGATCCAAATTTTAAATTTTAAATTTAAATAAAAAAAGTTCTTTATTTAAGATCAAGAATTTATAAAATTTTGTCTAATAATATCAATAAAGGTCTGTTTGACGTGTAAAAAATTTATTCAAATATGGATTCTTAAGATATTGTTAACATTAAATAATTTCTTTTCCGATATAATTTTTATTTCAAAATTCAAAATTAAATAATTTCTTAAAAGTTGATAAAGTAATGGTCTTTTAAATTTTAGGAAGTTTTTGATTTAAAATATCCTCACTATTTCTGTTTGTGTACAAATTGAATAAAAATGGTACCAAATTAAAGTTAGGATAAAAATGAACTAAGTGATGAAAATTTTTTTGATTCTGTAAAAAGCAGTAGACTCAGTGAATCCTAAGCTTCAATTTGGTACCATTTAATTCAATTTGGACATAAATTGAATGAGCTAGGCCCTTTAAAAAGTTTAATTTTTGAAAAGAACCCATAAATTTAAAATCTGCATAACTTTGTTTATACTTAATTTTTTTTCAGTCTGTAAAAAGATTTAAAAAATATTTTATTTAAATGTTTCTTTTCCTGCAATGTCTTAATCTTGAATTTGAATACAGCTAAAAGTAAGGAGACCGAAACCGAAAGTTTTGATAAAGAATAATTTAGATTAATAGAAACAGTATTTATTTTTTTACAAGATTTTATCTTGAATTTTAAGGATCATTTTTTAAAAATTTAAATATAGTATAATTTTACAAAAAAGCATCTTAGTTCAATGAAAAGAAATAAATGTATAAGAAAAAATGATTTCTTAAAGTAAGTTAATTTATTTACAATCTTAATTTATCAATTTCTTTCAATAAAAATTCAACAAACTAAAAAATGAGTCTCATGTCTAAGTTGGAATTAATTTTGAAAAAAAATAAAATTTAAAATCTTGGTTTAGCCTTGACTTTTGACAAACTTTTATTTTTATTTTCAGGAAATTCTGGCCATAGTTGTAGGTTTATTTGTAGGTCTCAGATTTCCGTAAAAAATTTTATAAAAATTATTCAGGATTCAATTTGCTTTGACAGTTTTTTTTGAAAAGTTAAAAATTACTTATATTACGTCTTAAATAAATCAAAATACATAAATAGAAAACAGAAAACAATACAGAAAAAAAATTAAAATTATCATTTGAACAACTGATCTTTCCTGATAAAATATTTTGTTCATAAAAATTTTTAAGAAAATTTAATATTTTTCTTATTAATTTTACAGTAATTGTCAAAGCAATATTTTATCGGGTTTTTTTCCTGAATTTGGACAAGTCTGGATTTTTCTTTTTTAAACTTTAAAAATAATCAATCTTTTTCTTAAAAAAAGCTTTTTTTTTCTTTAATTTGAATAAAAATTCATTCACTCAATGTATTGATTTCACAGGATACTTCAAGACAAACAAAAAATGAATGATATTGTGACAATACTTTTAAAAATATTTATTTTAAAAAATAAATTTGAATAATTGAGAAAAAAAAAAATTTTTTTAAAGTAATTTCAGAAACTTAACAATGCAAAAATAAACTCTTTAAATTGAGTCATTCAAAAAAAAACAAAATTAAAATTAAATTAAAAAAAAAGATCTTTTTCAATAGTTACTTCTTCACCTTATTCAAAAAATATTGAAGTTAAGAATTTTTGTTTTAAAACAATACAAAATAAATATTCTATTTTTGATGCAACATGTTTAATTTTTAATGAGTTTTTTTTTAGAAACAGGTTTTCGATCCAACACAGTTTCGAGTTGATCTTCTACAACATAATAATTAATTAAATAATCACATTTCGTTTTAAAATATTTATGAAAAAATTGACAAACTGAAAATTAGAGAAAATTTTTATATGACCATTTTCATTACCTCTTTTAGAAGATGTTTGATTTTTATTTAACTTATTTTTTCTTAAAAATAAAAATTATTGAATCAAAAAAGTATAGCGCAAAAAAAGAATGAATAGTAAAGGTGTAATAGAAAATAAAAATGAATCATAAAAGAATAACTTGAGATTTTATATATTTTTAGCTAATTAAAAATTGAATTAAATTATTTATTTTTTTGTTTAGCTGTATCGAGCTAAAGATTTTTCAGATAAAAAACAAATCAGCACTGAGAAGAAAATATTAATATAAAATAAAAAGATAAAAATTGAAAAAAGTTTAAATTAAAAAAAAATATTGAATTAAGAGTTTGTCGATATGTCTTGATTCGGAATCCTCTCCATATTCTTTCACCAGTCTGTCAACCAATTTTATACAATATTATTCAGCTCCAACATTTCTCTAACCGAATTCAAAAAGTCGATTAGTAAATGAATTTTATTTAAGTCTCTTGATCCATTTTGTTGGACAGAGTATCATATTTTCTTAAACAAATACTAAATACTTGATTTCTGAAAACTAAGACATCTTTTTTAATGATATGAAAACTATAGTAATGAAAAAAAAATTTTGCTTAGTTTCATTCAACATTGATATTAAAAAAGGATGTATTTTTGAGTAAGATTTATCAATGAAAAATATTTTATTTTCCAAATTGGTAAACTTTGGAACAAAAATTTAAAAAATATTTTAAAAATTCTGAATAAAGTTTAAACAAGGTATCTTTGTTAATAAAAAAAATTGAGTGATTTAATCAAAAATAAAACAGGAGCAAATTTTCAATGCAAATCCTGTATTCCTCTTTAATGAGTTAGGATATTTTATTTTAAAAACATCCTAAAAACATCTTAAAACCATAATTTTGTTAATACTTAATTTTTTTGAATTCTGTTTAGAGTACTTAGTTCATTTTTTTCTCAGCTTTAATTTGGTACCATTTTGATTGAATTAAAAATCCAAAAATAAAACTATTAAAAATAAAACTTCACAGTTAAAATATTTTATTATTTAGAAAATTTAATTTTTAAAGGATTCGATTTAAAAGGATTAAAAAGTTTTATTTAGATTTTAGAAGGATTTGTAATTTTTCATTTTAAATTTTAAATTTTTTGAAGCTTATTGAGATACGGTATAAGACAAAAAATGAATTTTTTGAAGCTTCATCTGCAAAAAATTTTTTTTAAACTTGGTTCAAGATAATATTCTTTTAAATTCAAAGCATTTGAAGAATTAAAATATCTATTTATTTTCATTGTCAAGAATCTAAATTTAAAACAAAGAGATAACACAAAAATACAAGTTTAATTCGCAGCTAAAAGAGATGAAATCGATTTTAAGTAAGTACTATAAATTTTAAACAACTCTGTATTTAATTTTAAAAAAGTGATCAAAAATAAAGAATTAATATTCAGCTTGATCTTTTTAAATGATTTTGAGAATCTTTTCTATTTTTCAAAGTTGTATAACAGCATTATGATTTTATCTTAGTTGAATTTTCTATATGTTAAATTTTGACTTTAAAATTTTTAAGTTTGTTCTATTTTTTTTATCCTCATAAAATCACATCTGAAGACTTTCCTTAGCCTGAAATAAAAAATAATTTTTTAGGTAATTGATTAAATTCGAGCCCAAAATTGAAAAAAAAAAATCTTTCTAAAATAAATCATAATTTTAAAATTTGATTCTTTTTTCAATTGTTTAAAATTTTTATAAAGTAGAAATAAAAAAATTTGTTTGAATTAACAATGACTTTTTATATTCCCTAAAAAAATAAACAATTTATTTTTATTTAAATCATTTAATTATTAACTTAAATAATAATCAAAATAGATAGTTAAAAAATAAGATTAATAATTTTGTGTTTTAATCCCAATTAAAATGGTTTGAATATACTGATTTATTGTAAAAAAATTTTATCATAAATTTTTAAAAAATAAAATTTTGATTTTTATACGAAAATATATTCAAAAAGATAATTTTAACTTGAACCATATGTACACGTTTTAATCTAATTTTTTATTCCAAATACTGATGGCTTCTTATGAAAAAATCATGACAACTGAAGTATGTAAAAATTAAATTTTTTAAGATTGCATTTAGATACAATTTTTGCCCATCTAGCCATTTTTATCATACAAATTTTTAGAGTCTCATCAAATATCACTTTGTGTAATATAAAACTAGAACGCTTTGATATATGGCTTTTTTTATCATATAACAAACAACAAGGTGTTATGTCTAAAATGTTATATTTCTTTCTAGACTGGTTTTATTTTTACTAAGAAAAATATTTATTTTAGAGTCGTAATGACAGGTGGTTCGGTCAAATTGGAAAAAAACTTAAATCTAATAAATGGAATATCAATTCTAGTTGGTGTAATCGTTGGTTCTGGAATATTTATTTCACCTAAAGTAATTTTTTTATTTTTTCATTTAAAATAACTAATGCCAAAAATTAAAGGGTGTTATAGCAGAAACTGGTTCCATAGGCCTAGCGTTAATTATATGGGTGTTATGCGGTGTAATATCAATGTTCGGAGCTATATCTTATGCAGGTATTTTTTCCCACTGACAACTAAATTTTTTTTTAAATTAAATTAAAAGAGCTTGGTTGTATGATCCCAAAAGCAGGTGGTGAATATGAATACTTGATGGTGTCATTTGGAAAGCTGCCGGGGTTTTTGTTCATTTGGACTTTCACAATTGTGATGATACCTGCTTCATTCGCATTGTCAGCTCTTATTTTTGCAGATTATACTCTCCAGCCATTCTACGATGGTTGTGCGCCACCATTCTCAGCCAGAGTGCTTTTAGCAGCTAGCTCTATCAGTAATGAATACAATTTAGTTAAAGGCTGAATTTAAAAAAATTTAATTAGTAATTCTGACTTTTATCAACTCGATAAGTGTAAAAGCAACAAGTTTTTTTCAAAATTTATTCACAATTGGTAAAGTGTTGGGCTTGCTAATAATCATTGTTCTAGGAGCTTATAGCCTGTACATGGGTGAGCATTAAATGAATACTTTTAGCATTCGAATGAAATAAAAACTAAAGGCAGAACGGAAAATTTTCAAAATCCTTTCGAAAATTCCAAGTTGGATGCGGGAAAACTTGCTCTGGCGTTTTATTCCGGTATGTACAGCTATTCTGGCTGGAGCTTTCTGAATTATGTGGTCGAAGAAATAAAAAATCCGAACAAGTAGAAAAAGATAATTTTTGAAAAAAATTTAAATTTTTTATTTATTTTATTTTAGAGTTTTGCCTCTGTCAATTTTTATTGGTCTTGGTCTTGTAATTGTTATCTATGCCTTTTCAAATGTTGCCTATTTCACTTTGCTAACTCCCAAGGAAATGATCGAATCCTCAGCAGTGGCATTTGTAATATTATCAAAAAATTTGAAAATATTTAGTTTTTATTCATTTTTTTATAAAGACATTTTCGGAAAAGATATTGAATGAATATTCATGGATAGTTTCAATTTTTGTCTCATTATCCTCTCTGGGTTACATAAATGGAGCTTTGTTTTCAGCATCAAGAACAATTTTTGGAGCTGTAAAAAATTCTTAAAATATGGCCAGATTTTAATTTTTGCTTGTATTAAGGCAAGGAATAGTCACATGCCTACAGTATTAGCTTTAATAAACATAAAATTTCTAACACCGATAACTTCAATTGTTTTCATGGGTCTAGCGAGTTTGGTATGTCTGGTAATTGAAGATACGTTTGTGCTTTTAAAATTAACCATGTTATCTGAGTATATTTTTTTTGGGGGAACTGTTGCCGGGTTATTGTGGCTAAGAAAAAGACAGCCTGAAACAATTAGACCAATTAAGGTAAGGCAATTTGATTTTTTTATTATTTTCATTTTTTTTAATTTTTTTTAAAAGGTCAATTTGTTTTTTCCGGTAGTGTTTCTGTTGATTTGTATATTCACAATTATAATGACGCTAATAATAACACCATTTGATTCATTAATGTGCTTGTTTGTTATATTTATTGGCGTACCAATTTATTATTTATTTGTTGTCGTGGAAAAACCAGAGTTTATACAATCAAAAATAAGTAAATATTTTTTTTTCCTAAATTTTAAGTAAAAAATTATTTTTTTTTGTCTAGATTCCTTCACAATTTTAGTTCAGAAGCTCACCTATTCTGTTTTGGATGATTCAAAAGATGATTGAAAATTTTTTTAATAAATATTTTCGCACATGAATAAAGCAAAAATATTTATTTAAGAATAATTATTTTTATTTACTCAATAGCATATTTTTTATTAAAATATTGATTTTTAATTATTGAATTAGGCAAATTTAAAAATATTAAGCTAAACATACATTTATGCAATAAGATGATATTGATAATTTGTTTATTTTTTAATTAATCTAATAATTTTGAAGGATTTAATAAAACTCAAATAATTTGTTTTTGAAAAATTAAAAAAAAAAAGAATTATTATCAAGGAAATCTTAATTTTAAAATTCATTTTGCAAATTAAAAATCGTTAAGATATTCAATCTCAGTGAGTTTACGATTTCTGTTAAAATTTTTTTTCCAAATTTTGCGGGAATTTTTTTGCACAATAAATCATAGTTTGGTTAAAAATATTTAATTTTCTTTTTGAGAAGTTAAAAAGTTCTTGTATGAGATATGAGGTTTTAATTTTTCTTTTTGTTTTTCACATGAACCAAGTAGATCTTCTACTTTGTCTAGATTTTATTATAAAAGAAAAAATGGAACTTGGAAATAAATAAGTTTATAGGAAGAAGTAATAAGTGGTTGTCCCTAAAATCCGGAACCGGAACATCCTAAAATCCGGAACTGATTTAAAAATAATTTACCAAAGTCAATAGTTTATTTATATTTTAAATTTAATGAAATTAACGGAAAATTAACAAAAAAATTATTTTTTACTTCGTGTAACACGCGGTTCAATTTGAAAAATTTTTACTTCTAAAATTTTTTTCAATATTTACATTCAACGCTTCGTCAGGTATTAAAGCTGGAATAATTTTCAACATATCTTCCTTAATTAAAACCGACTTATCACGAAAAACGCTCACATCACTAACAAAATACGACAAAAATTATCGATTAAAAATTATAATAGATTAAAAATTATCTTAATTTTAATAATTGAAAAATTTTTTGAAAAATTTTTTGAAAATCATATATTTTTTAACTTTTTCTGGTTCCGTGTTTTAGACTGTTCCGGTTCCGAGTATTAGAAGGTAATTTTCAACTTGAACTTAGTTCCGGATTTTTTAATTTTAGTTCCGGGTTCCGGATTTTATTTTGGTTACGGGTTCCATGTTCCGGTTCCGGATTTTAGGGACAACCGTAATAAGTTAAATAACATTAAAAAAAGTTTGAATGTATTGTAAGCAAACTTCTTAGAGAGGTTATTGTTAAAATTTTTTTATAATAAAAATCAATTAAGATATTACTATAAGATAAATAGTTAAGAAAACCGATATGATTAGGAATTTTGTTCCTGGCTAACTAAAATCTTTGTTGGAAATAGCCAATTACTTTATAGGAAACTATTTTTAGATGAGAAATTGAGATAGTGTAGTGGTGCAGTGTAACTGTGTCTCGTTGCTGAGTATTTTCAATTTTAATTGTAATAACAATAATATATATATAACTTGTCTTGCACATTGGAATTAGGTTTAGATTTAAGTGTTGTAAGTAAGAATTTTAAGTTTTCTATGTAAGACCTGATTTCTAGAGATTAAGTTTTAGAATTATTTTAAAATTATTATTTCAAATTTAAGCATTTAATGAATTTAAACATTTTTATTTTATGTTCTGCTATTTAGTTCAAATAAAATTGTGCTGTCACGAATGTGACTTTGTAGGTAAACCAAAGTTGTCTAATAAATTCAAAGACCAGACATTTAATCGAAGAATTTGAAAAAAATTTCCTCAAAAATATCCTTATTAATACATTATGTAAAAAAAATCTGTTCTCAGTCAAATTCTGTTTGCAGTGCCATTATGTTGTAGGCTAACTTGCCTATCAGATTTCATTATAAATAGAAAAAAAAGGCTTGTGTTTAAAGCTCTTTATTATAAACTCTTAAATAAGCCAAAAATCAAACAAAACAATCTTATTTTATACACATACTTAAGTATTAAATCTCTAAGTCACCAATTAAAGTAATCAATAAAATATAAATAATAACTAGTAGTAGTAGTAGTAGTAGTAGAAGTAAGACCGCGTGGCGAGATAACTCGCAGGGATGCCCCTCAAAGCGGTCGTCTTAATTGATAATGGTCGTATTTGAGTTGCGACTATGTCGTCGGGCAGTTCGTTCCATTCATTAGCTATTCGATTGATGAAGAAGTTGTGTCTTTGCTGACAAGATGCCACGATCTCACGCCGTAGTTGACTTCTCTTCGTGTCTCTCGGAGCCGACCAATTAGGCTCGTTGTGCCACGTTATGTCATCTTTGCCCCTGCTGACTTTGTATAGTTGGATTAAATCACCACGATGTCGTCTTGTCTCCAAAGATGTAAGACCCATCCGCTCAAGTCTGTTCTCGTACTCCATGCCTTTCAAGGCAGTGGGGACTCTCGTTTCTCTTCTCTGAACTTTTTCAAGGGTATTTATATCCTTCCCGAGGTACGGGTTCCAAGCCGACACTAAAAACTCCAGATGCGGACGAATGTAGGTGCGATAGAGTGAGGCCCATAGTTCTACATCCCTAGAAACGAATGTGTTTTTTAACATTCCCAGAATTTGGTTAGCTTTTGATGCGGCATGAGCGGACTGTGAGCTGAACTTAAAATTAGGCGTGAGAATGATGCCTAGATCGCGTTCTTCCGATGTGTTTTGAAGCCTAATGCGAGAGCCATCCTTCTTTTTTAGCGTATAAGACCTGGTTTTTGCTACATGTTTGTTGCTACCGATATTCATAACCTTAATTTTAGACTTGTTTGTTTCCATCAACCAAGTCCAACACCATTCAGCCACTGTGTCCAAATCAGCTTGACTTAACTGAGGAATAATAACTAAGAAGTGTAAAGTTAGCTACGAACTAACCACTTCATTTAGCCACCAACACACATAACAATATTTTCTGTTTAAAGCGTTCTGTAAATGTCGTTCACGAGATTCCCTATCTTTACTTTTTTAACAGTTCTTCAGCATAATTTGATATAATCGAGATAATCGGGTACTCTAGATGTGGTCTAACAAGGAATTTTAACATTAGAAGCACCAAAATTTCTTAATACTAGAAGTCATTTGACTCGTTTTATGAAAATCTAATTGATAATTAATTCATAATATCGATAAATCTATTCAAAACTTTATTTTTAATTTAGCGAAAATGAAAAAATTAGCTAAATATAAGCGTCTAGGAAAAGAATGATCTTGATCCTACCATATACCAGGGTCTGAGTCATTTTTTTAAAGATTTATAAGCCTTTTATCAATATTTTATGACTAATTCGTTGATTTGTTAGCTAAATTCATAATTTTTAATTGTAAAATTTAGTAAAAATTTAAATAATAATGACTTAAATAAGAAATTTTATGTAACCACATACTCAAATTCTGATAAGCACTTAGCTTGAATAGCGCACACGAAAAGTGTGTTTTTAAGTTAAAAACAAACTTTAATAGTTAAAAAAAATCATTTTTTTTAATTTGAATTGTCTGAGTGATTTTCAAAAATTAAATTTTCAATTGAATATTTTAAGTATTTTTATTTTCAATTCATTTAAAAAAATGGGGTCTAGTCGGTTAGGTGAACTGTGGTTCACCTATTATAAGAACAAATCTTGTTTTCGGTTTTAGTGAACAATTAGTTTTTTGTTCACCAAACCTAGGATACTATTTTAAAATTAGGTGAATTATTTTTAAAATTAGGTGAACTATTTTTAGTTTAGGTGAACAAGTTTAAATGAACTAAGTAATATTAACAATATTATAATCAATTTTATTTTATTTACTGTAATAACTATTATTAATGCATTAGCAATTAAAAATTGAATTAGAATATTTTCCAAAAATAAAGCCTTAATTTAATTTTTACTCTAAAAAAAACTAAAAAATTTTAGAGTTAATTTCGAAACAGAAAATAACTCAAATTTAGACTTTTTTCAATTTTTGAACCTAACTCTAATGGCCCTTTTACCTTTTTTTCTCTAAGGTATTTGCTTGAATATTGCCAACATCTTGAAGACATTTTGAGCATGATAATCTCGTGTATGATAATGATTATCATACTCGAGAGCACTTTGGCTAATTACATAACTTTTTAATCGTGTCAGAACTCAAGTGACTCAAACTTTAAATCTTTAATAGAACTAAGCCGATATATTTTAAGAGATAAAGATCTTTTACCTTCATTCAGCCATGATTGGGTCATTTTTGATCTGACCAATTTAAAAATGCTAAGATGGGTCAAAAAAAAAAAACCACATAAGTTTTTTTGCTTTTATTAAAATTTATTTTTTTTATTATTATTGAAAGTTTAGTTTATTTCATTGGTCACAAAATTACATTGGGGCATTTCTGACCCACTCTTAGTAAACAATGAGATTTTTTTACTCATGAATGAAGCTGTATGAAGGTAAAAGTAAAATATTCTATTTAAAAGAATTTTTTTATTCTAATTGATATTATGTAAAAACGGACTTTATTTTTTTTAAAGGAAATTCTATAAGAATTTACTAATTGGTTTAGAAAGCGTTTTTCCTAATGAAAATAAACATAAAATTTTAAATAATGCAAAAATATTTAGAATAAATAAATTTTATCTTATTATTATTTCTAATTATTTTTTAACAATTAAGAAAATTAACTAATTAAATAACTTTAAAACGAACTTAATGTAATTAAACATACAAATTTTTCTCAGAACCTCAATGCAAATATGCACTCAATAATGTTAGTATATTATTGTTTTTCTTTATTAATATTTTTTAAAAAAGGAGATATATTAATTATTCTATTTTTCGGCACATATAAAACAAACAAATAGAATAATAAAAAATAAATAAAAGTTATATTAAATCATAAAAAAAAAATAACTGAGAGAATATTTTGATAAAAAAATAAAAAAATATTGAACAAGACATTTTTTAAAATTTCTCTTCTGCAACATTTTCTTTTTTATAATTTTTTCACTAAAGAATTTATAAAGAATCTGTAAAGAAAATAAAAAAAATCTCTAAAATGTTTTGACTGGTAAAACAGATTAAACATTTTAAAGAAAGTATAGAGAAAATATAAAGATTTTTTTATTCGCATTATTGGTTTATTTTTAACTCTATTTATTCTTCATAATAGGTCAATTTATAATAGGAAAATTTTTTTTAGAGTGAGATATAAATTTGGGCTTTATTTTTTGGAAAATATTCTAAATTTAGAGTATTTTCTAGCTACTTTAAGATTTTTTTCTTAAATTTTTTTTTTATTCTTATTTTTGTTTTTATCTTTTTTTTTTTAAATCGCTTAAGGAGCATATTTATATTTTAAAAACGGTAAAATTTTAATCATCGTCTTTGCAACACTTTTCAAGGGCTTTTAAAAAAAAAAATTATTTTTTAAATTATTTAAAAAAATATTATTAGAAAATTTTTCATAAATTTGTAATTTAAGTATTCGAACAATCAGGGAAAGTTATACTCAAATGTTGTTAGTTAGCTCAAATGTAAAACACTAAAATCTGCAATGAGGTAAAGACAATGAGAATAATAAAATGTAAAAATCTTTTCTGTACTTTTTTTACTTAGTCGTAAATTTAATTTTTTGACGCTGTTCCGGCACTATATCATAATAAAGATACATAAAATATAGACGTAGACTATAATATGTAGACACTTTTCTATATAGAAACATGGTAAAATTTTTTGATTTTTATTTCAATTTAAAAAAGTTTTTAATTCATAAAATAATATAAAAATATGAATAAAAAGATAAAAATTTTGATTTTATATTAAAAAATAATAGAAATAACAAAGGCTCCATTCCCTCTGACTCAGTATTTTATTAAATTTTCTTTAATATTAGCCAGGAAAACTCTTAATTCTTCCTGTATAACATTAACATTGCCTTTTCTTTACCTTGACCACCTTATTCTTATTAACATTTTAAAATGAATATAAATATAACAATAATCTATATAGAATGTGTTCTACATTTTTTTAGTCTCTGTATTTTGTCCTTTTATTCTGCATTATTTATGAGTCTATATTAATTTGTCTATATTTTTTTAATTCTATGTCTATATAAAAAAGTAGTCTATACTCCCGCTGTTCCGTAACTTTCTTAACTTTTTGAATTTTTGAATAAATAGTTTAAAAATTAATTTTCATTTTAAATAACATTTCTCTAACTGACAGGTTTTGTGAAGTTCAGAACAAAAGAACAGAACAAAGTTTAAAAAATTTAAATAACTTTTTTTCAAAAAGTTTAAAATTAATTAATTGAATGCAGAATGGTGCAACTTTCAAAGTTGTATCAACTGTAAAAGTCTACTAATGATGTCAAATTGAAGTTCATGATCAAATGTAAATTTCAAATCAAAATTTTTGGTTTTTGATTGAAAAAAAAGATATTTTTTATTCAATTTTTTAATAATAAATGACTAAACATTATTAAACATTATTTGTTTAATCTTTAATTAGATACAAAAATATATGAATTTTAATCTGAGGTAAAAATAAAATCTTAATCAATATTTCCAAATTTTTTAATACAAAATTTATCTTTGTTTTGCCGTAATATATTTTTATTAATATTAAAATATCATTTAAAGCCATAATTTTGATAACTTAATGTCGATTTAAAATTTGTCCTAAAAGTTTTAGAAAAAAAAAGATTTGTTTTTTTTTCAACTAAAATAATAAACATCTTATGTTTAATATTAAAACAAATTAAAAAAAGCTATTTTAATCATTTTTATTAAGATTTTAATCAATTAAGTTTTGATCATTTGATCATGATCATGAACTTTAAGTTGCCACTAAAGATTTGCAAAATCTTTGCAAAATGCCCTACGCTCGATTATTTTGAAATTTAATTTCTGCTAAACTCTGCAAATTTAGCAGACCTTGATAGCTGATGCAACTTTGAATGTTGCACTAAGTTGCATTTACAGAATTAAGTTTAACATTTAGAAAAAAAGTCATTCAATTTTTTTACATTTTTTTCTTTTCTTTTTATTATTTTGTACTGAATTTCACAAAACCTAACTGACAACAAGCCTGAAACTCTGTGCAAGTGTTCCGCCGAGACCCCGTTTAATTTTTAATATTATGAATTTTAATCGGATTAAAATAAATTAAAATTCTGACAAGGTTACAAAATTCAAATAAACATTGAACAAAACAAACATTAAACATTTCTTTCTAAAAAAAAAAAGAAAATAGAGAAAAAAAAGAAAAATTTTAATTTAAAAAAAAATGCAAAAAATTGTTCATTTTCATCTTGGAATTTTAGAGAAAATGGACTTGCTTCTCGATTTCTGATTTAAAGTGTTTTCCATCATACTGTATCAATTAAAAAATGATTCTAAATTTTTTTTTAGATCTTAAGAACTAAAAAAGCCGGTTTGTTCTTAAAAATTTTTAAACGTAAGTGAATTTCATATCCTCAAATTTCATTTTTAAATTTTTCATTATTTTCAAAAAAATAATTAAAAAAATATTTTTTTGGTATTAAAGTTTTCATAATCAACTTAATAATTTTGGGGTCTATTGCGTTATGTGATCACTGGTTCACATAAAAGGTGAACCAACTTACCCAACCTAAATAGGTGATCAGTTGTGTTCACTTTTTAGGTGAACCAAAAATATGTGTACTAATTAATTAAAATTTTTTTCAAAATGATCACCTAAAATAAAAAGTGATCACCTAAAATAAAAAGTGATCACCTAAAATGATACTTACCAAAAAAATTATGACAAAGTAAATAAAAATTTGATTTTTCAAAATTTAGCAAAATGTGTACTAGTAAATCAAATACTCGTTATTACACTTCTAGAGAAGATATAAATTGAGAAATTAGATGAAATTTTGAAAAATGTCAAAATATCTGATGTTAAGCGTCAGGTTTTAACTATTGAAAAAAAAACTTATGAGAATAAATTTTCTTCATCTACAGAAGAAATTGTAAAAATAACTTTAAATAACAAAAAAGATCCTATAAAATGTGATTTTAGTGGAAATTATTTTGAAAAAAATGGTCTCAAGAGACACATTACTGTCAAGCATAAGAATCAATAAAAAAAAATTTTTTTGGCTCACTTATTTTTTTTTACATGACTAATAATTTTCTCATCTATTTTTTTTTTGGTTCACTTATTTTTTTTTTGGCTCACCTATTATTTTTTTGGCTCACCTATAGTTCAAAAAAATTAAAAAATAAATTTTGATTTTCGAAATAATTTTTTTTGTACACATATTTTTGGTTCACCTAAAAAGTGAACACAACTGATCACCTATTTAGGTTGGGTAAGTTGGTTCACCTTTTATGTGAACCAGTGATCACATAACGCAATAGACCCTAATTTTGAAATATTACATTTCAATCTAACACATCTAATGAAATAAATTTTTAAAAGAAAAAAAATTTTACCATAAAGGGGGTTATCTAGTTTTTATTTAGAAAATACAAGAAATTAGCTGACAGAAGCAGCTGATTTTAAATTAACTAAAGCAACTTTTTTCTGTTTCTTTTTTGTTTTTTCTTTATACTTTGAACTAACATCAGAAAATAAACGAATTTGATCGTTTTCTTCAACTTTTTGTTTTAAAAATTTAACAGCTGATAAATTAAATCCAACAGTGTCACGAATTTCGCTTCCTTGTTTGTAGCAAATCGCTCTAAGCTGCTCTATCAAAGGCAACAAACTTTGAGTGGTTGTTATTTGACCATAATTAATTCTAAACATTAACAAAACAAATAAATTTTTTGTTATTTTTTTTTAAATTTTTACTTTAATAAAAATAAAGCACATCGAATACACAACTCAATTTGTTTGGACTCTTTAATAAATTTGCACAACAATTGTAATAATATTTTTACATATTCGAATTCCAAAACAAGAAGTGTGGTTTCTATTTCACTCGATTTGGTCTTTTTTAAAGTCTGAAGAACATAGTCCTCGGCACCAACATCGTTCAAGGCGACCAGCAATGGATGTTTGGGATCAATTTTTATCTTGAAGAAAAAAATAATTTTAAAAATAAAATTTTTCTAAATAAAATACTTTATCTTTTTCTTCTTGTGATGAACATTTATCTATAGCATCTTGATATATTTTTAACTTATTTTCCTCTTCCAAAAAGATGTTAATCGATTCAATAATCTTTTCAGCTGATTTTAAAGTCTCAATGGTTTTGATCGTAGCCAAACCTGTTTCTTTATTGGTCTCGCCAGCAATTACTTGTTCCTCTTTGGGAATTTCATTCTCATACTGTTGTTCTTTTTCCTAAATAAAATTTTTAAATGATCAAGTTATTTTTTTATAAATAAATTACATTTTCTCTTTCGTCTTCCAAAACAAGAAGCTCATTTGTTTTTTGCCAAAGTCTGACTGATTTATCATGCGAAGCGGTCAAAACATATTTACCATCATCACTTACACTCAAAGCCCAAACTTCAGCTAAATGACCCTTAAAATTATAAATTTTAATAAATTTCAAAAAAAAGTTTCTGATAGTACATTAAGAGTTATGATCCTTTCGAATTTGTCAGCATCCCATTCTTTAAGCTTTCCATCTTTTCCAACAGTGAACACATAATGAGTCTTACCAACAAACTGAACACTCATTATACTGTCCTCATGAGCAAAAAGTGATCGATGACAATCACCAAAGTCAAGACCCCATATTTTAAGGTGACGATCCGCCGAACCAGTTACAATCAATCGGTTGTCAAAAGAGATGTCCATGCTTAGAACCGGTTGTTTGTGACCATATAAATTCAAAAATAACTAAAAAATGATCAAGTTAGAATTTTTTAAATTAAGTTTGATTTGTTTACTTTCAAGGAATCCATGAAGAAAACTTTTACAGTTGTGTCTAGCAGAGCTACCGCAATTAATTTTCCATTAAGACTTAAAGAAAACTAAAGATTAAGATCAAATTTTTTCTTTAAAATTTAAATATTATACCTTATTTTTATGCATAAAACATCATCGTCGAGCTTCAGGGTTTTTTGATGAATGAAGGAAAGACGTTTCCTTTAAAAAAAATTAAGACGATTAATCAAATTTTTTAATTGTTGTTTTTTTAATTATCGAAATATTAATTTTTTTATGATTTTTGTTATTGTCAAAATTCAGTAATAAAAATAACTGTAAATTTACGGGAAATTACATCCGTTGAAGAGTTAAAATTTTAGGAAATAATTTTTTTGAGAATTTTTTTTCTTTCATTTATTCAAAATTTTTTATTAAATTATAGATAGAATTCGACTTTATCGATTAAATAGATATTTTAAGGTTTTTTTTTTAAATGATCTCAAAATTTACAAAAATAAAGGGCAGACAGCTAATTTATTGTTTTTTTTTTCTTTCACCTAACAAAATTATTATTTTCCTAATGGTTGTACTATTCAATTTTTTTTAATAATATTTTTCTGCTGTTATTTTACTTATTTAAAATTAATTTACAATTTAATAAAATTAGTGTCATTTTATTAATTTTAGTGATATTAACTAAAACAAATAAAAGAAAGTGATTTATTAGTTGTTTTAACATACTTGAAAATCTTATCTAATAAAGTTAATAAATTTTTCAACATACATTTTTTCTAAATAACACAAATTGTCATATAAAAATAATTAATTTTCATATCATATTCAATTAAAATCCAATTTTTTCATATTTATCCAATTGGTAGCAATAAATGTAAATAATTAGTATCAAAATATCAAAATTGCAAAAAAAGCATTACCTAATGGGTGTAAATTTAAAGTTTGGAAAATTTTTAAACTAAAACCTAATTTTGAAATCAGTAGTTGTAAAAGTTGGCTAGAATCGTGGTTTCGAAAAAACCTCACAAACGTAAAGAAAAAATAGAAGCTATCCGTGTAAATTTTTATTTTTAATTTTTAATTTTTTGAAAAAATGTCTTTTTTTTATAAAAATCGAAAATTTAAGAAAGCTTCTTTTATAACAATTTAAAAATTACTATTTTTTTGACCAATTTATGAAAAAAAAACTGTCTTAAATTTTCGATTTTTGGAAAAAAAAGACATTTTTTCAAAAAATTTTGAATTGGCCGTTTTTAATTTTACAAAATTTTACCAAAATTAATATTAATTTTACCAAAATTATCTCAAAATCCTGAAAATTTACGTAATTTTTCGTAAAATACTATTATTAAATCACCACTGTAAATGAATTAAGTTTATTTTTTGAAAACTTTAATTTTTGATTTCCAAATAAAATGATTAAGAAAACAAAAATTTAGTTATTTTAAAATAATATTTATGACTATCAGCATTTGGCTTGCTAAAAAAAATCATTAAAGATGTTGAAGAGATTTCTAAGCTTATACTTTTTGCACCTTTTTCAGCTTGATTTTGATCTATTCACTTATTTTTAACTTTAGGTATTTTTTGATCTAAAGAACCTATTCAGGACATAAATTGATAAACTAAAAGTCTTCACTTACTTTGTCTTTGATTCTTCATCATCCACTAATTCAAAATTCCAAAATCTTACAGTTTTGTCAGCTCCAGCACTCACAAAACCGGTCTATGAAGAAAAAAAGCAAATATTTTAAGAATTAAAAAAATTTTGAGTGTCTACTTTATCAGGCACTAGTGCCAATGACCAAACTGCTGTATCATCATCATGAGCAATTACGTTTTCTAGCATACATGCCAAATTAATGTTAAACAATTGAATTTTACCACTCTAAAATTAAAAAATTAAATAGAAAAAATTCAAAAATATTTTTTTTATGTTTTTTTAATAAATTTAAGAAGAAAATTTTTTTTCTATTACTTTGGTACCAATAAGCACATGGTTGTCATCGTACAAAAACAAACTAGAAAGAGCATAGTCACATTTGAATGTTCTGATACAGCTCAAGCTCATTCGATTCCACACTTTCATCGAGTCACCACTAGCCGTGATAAACGCGGTCGAATCAGAACTAAAGGCCAAGGTGCGAACATCAGTCCGGTGTCCAGGCATCTCAAGTGCATACATCAAACTTGCCGTATGCAAACTGTTCACTTTTTTAGTCACCTTACAAGAATAAACCTCGATCATATTATTTTGCAGCAAGCAGCCTATTTTACAATCGAACAAATACTCTTCATTTTGGTCATCTGCGTCTTTGGACTTGACCAAGCGCTTTTTCTCACTGGGCATCTCACAGAACAAGTCCACATACTTGATGTTATGCTTGGTCTTGAGCATGCAGACTTTTGTGAATTCATCACTGACTGTTTTTTCGATGCTCGCCATCTCAGAGTCAGCAGTGGACTCGGCAAGCTCCGAGTTGACCACTTTACGCTTTTGTTTTTTAAGCTTTTTGGCAAGACGCTTTTTGATCTCTTCATCTGAATGTATTTTGTAAAGTTCCAAGTGTTTTTCATTAGCTGAATGGGACGAAAACACATTCATAGCTGGATCAACCCTCAGCTGAGTCAGCGGGTCCTTGCTTTCACGGATCAAAGACCCGATTAATTTGCAGTCCAGCACCGAGCTTACCGAGCCTTCTTCCATTTCATCGCTTTCATCATCATTTATTTTTAGCTTTTTCAAGTTTGGTTCTTCATTTTGACCAGGCTCTTTTTCCACATCGGTGTAGCTGAGCTCGAAGACCCTAAGCTCGTTGTCATGGCAACCGGTTATCAAGCGGCTATCCTCATTCAGCAGCATAAGGTCATTTACCTCAGATCTATGGGACACAATTGTCTTAAAACAATGTCTGGTGTCAAGATCCCAAAATTTAACAAGCATATCTTTGGCTGATGTTATGAGCAGATTTCTTTTGGTCATGAAAATAGCCCTGGTCACGGGCGACTTGTGGCCTTTGAGGCGAAAGAGACCGCACTCGCCTACCAAGTCCCATAGGACGATGTCGGTGTCCTTTGAGCCTGAGACCAAGCGAACACCGTTCGAGTCAAAATTTAAGGTGGTAATGGCTGTTTTGTGTCCATTAAATGTCAAATAGGAGTTGATGCATTCTTGGTCAAGGCTGAGCTGGGTGCCGTAATCATTTGCATAGGCTGGTTTTTGTTTTAGGTCAAAAACGCGGATCGAGCCGTCCAAATAGCCGACTGCCAGTCGATTTATGTTGTTCTCATCCTGTTCGATACAAGTTACTTCGGACGGCTTGTCACTGGTCAATTTAAGGACACATTCGGACTTTTTAAGATCCCAAATGAAAACATATTCACATGCTGCCACTGCAGCGTATTTGCCTGTGGTTCCTTTGAATTTAATGAGGCGTATATTCGAGCGCGATGTGGCGATTACGCCAAAAATGTTGGTCGCTGCGTACCGCAAATATTGTTTGGTCAGACCCATAGTATTAAAAAAATTTTATTTTTTATTTAAATTTTTTTTAATAAAAATTAAAAACGAACATGTGAATTTTAAATCTAATAATATATGCATATGGTTTGGATTTTGCATTTGCATTTGCCATTGCTTGAAGTTAAAATTTGTCTTGAAAGTTTTAACTTTACAATTTTTTTGTTTATTTAAAAAGTTAATTTTTAAGTTGGTTTTGAGGAAGTTTTTTTTTAAATATAGCATTTTATGGACGAGGTAGAAAAAAACATATAAAAAGATAAAGAAAAAAAAAAAAACATAAAGAGAAATTTGAAAAAATTATTTTTGAAAAAGAGAATAAAAACATAAAATTATGTTATGTTAGTTATTTAGAGACAAAAAACATATAATTTTGAAAAAAAATTTTTTTTGAGACAGAAAAACAGAGGATGCATTTGATAATTTAAAATATTTATTATAAATGATAAATTTAAAACTCATACAATTGTTCGAATGTTTTTGCTCGGACTGTACTAATTGTACATGCTATTTTTTCCTAGATAAAGCTATTTGTTATCATATAGTGGCTTTTTGTTTGCTTGATGATATTAATTACCTAGGATTAAAGGATAAACAATTTGTAAATAAGAGTGTTTCTAAAAAAAGAAAGGCCGGTAAATGGTATGAGATGGATTAGATTTTTGATTTGTTGGACTTATGTTTTTTTTTCTCTTTTTAATCAATAAAGGATCAATAAAAAAAATAAAAATAAATATATGTTTTTTTCTCATTTTTAATTATGTTTATTTGTCTATTTAAAAAAAAAAGTTTTGATTTATGTGACCTTCTCTTTTTTTATGTTTTAGTATCTTCTTTTTATGTTTTTTTCTACCTCGTCCCTTTTTGTGTACTTTTGCTATTAAAACAATTTTCCCTATCAAAAAAAATGTCCTTTTGTGTACTTTTGTTATGAATCCTTTTTTTCCCGGACAAAAAAAGTGTCCTTTTGTGTCGTTTTGTGTCCTTTTGTGTCGTTTTGTGTAGTTTTGTTATGAAAACAAGTTTCACTAGAAAAAAAAGTGTCCTTTTGTGTACTTTAATGTGGATACAAAAAGGTTCCACATTAAATGATGGAACCACAAAGGTTAAGGTTTAGGAAAAAATAATTAAATTATTTAAAAAATTTTTATTAATACTTTTAATTCAAGGAATATTAGTTTTCTATTATCAAGAATTTAAAAAAAAAGTGTGTCTAGCGGATTTTAAATGGCTTGAATTAAAAAATATTGTTAAAATCCTTGTAAGATTCATTTTATTTTTAACTCATTAAAAAAGTTTGTCGTAAATAGCAAACTATGAGATTTACCTATTTTTAATTTTTAATTGGATTATAGTTAAGATTTCCAAAAAAAATTTAATACAAGATAGTCAGAAAAAAAAATGTCATTTTTTAAAATTTTAACAAAGAGATATTTTATTGGCTAATTTTTTTGAAATATATTAAATGAAAAAAAAACTAACACAAATAAAATTTTAATTTAAGTAATTTATTTTTTTTATATATAAATAATTATCAATTATTGAATAAGAAAATAAAGTAAAAGAGTTACTGAAGTCAAAGTTAAAGAGTTGGCGAAAATTTAAAAAAAGAAAAGAACAGCGTTTTTCAAAGAGGGAAGCCAAAACAGTGAGAGTGTTGAACAGAAAGAACAAGTGACCAA